>BSBK01001289.1:925000-1211939 GCA_027943335.1 Chamaecyparis obtusa | reverse complement strand
ACTTTCGATCGAAAGTCCTTTGTTTGAGGACTTTCAATCGTAAGTTTAGTACTTACGATCGAAAGTTGAAGCTAGTTTCTATCGAAAGTGGATAAATATTATTTTGCCGAAAATGCTTTTTTAGACGGATTCCTTCCTTTGAAAAATTGTAACCCATTATTGTGGGTTCACTCGAACATGAGTGAAAAAATTATGAAAATAATTCATTCAAATAAATTTTAGTAGGTCTAAAATATGTCAATATGCATTTATGTGAAATTTGTGTGTACAGAAAATAAAAGAGAGTTAGTTTTCTGAAAAGTGGGAAGGAAAAGAAAGATGAGAAATTAGAGCTTATGCATACATATGTATGGGGACTATCTCAGGTATCTTCCCTTGGTGGCTCTATATATTATGTTACATTCATTGATGATGCAACTAGGAAAGTATAGATATGTTTCCTTAGGCATAAATTTGATGTATTTGAAACATTTTAAAAATGGAAAAGCTTGGTTGAGAATGAGACTGGTAAAATAATAAAATGTCTCAGATTTGATAATTGTGGCAAGTATTACAGAAAAGAGTTTGAAGATTATAGTTCTTCTAATGGTGTTCATAGGAAGAAAACAATTTCGACGACTCCACAAGAAAATAGAGTGTTTGAATGCATGAATAATACAATAATAGAACATGTAAGGAGTATGACGTTTCATGTTGGTATGCCCTTAAACATGTGGGAAGCGGTTGTGAATTTTTTTCTTTCTTTAATCAATAGAGGATTTTCTACTCCTTTGAGTTGTTGTATTCTAGAGGAAGCATGGATAGGTAAGAAGGTCAACTACTCTTTTGATGCAAAACTTTCCCTAGTTCATAAACTCATACAGAAACTTCTAGAGGTCATAACTTTTGACTCAGGTCTGAGTTTTTGCTGAAATTTTTAGGGTGTGTGCCTCAGAAGGTGCCATTTTTTTTCCAATGATCTCAGATCGATTGGGGTCCATTTTAACACATTTTTGGGAGCTGAAAGTTTCATATAGGGCTCTGAAATCAGCTTTTAGTGTTTTTTCTCTAGTTTTTAGAAAGTTTTATTTTTGTAATAAATCTAAATTTATGTTTCTAATCTCGGATATTAGTTGGCAATTCATTCTAACTTAGTCGAGGGCATGTTTAGGCAAAAACTCAACTTTTTAGGTGTTGTTTTGAAAATTACCAAAAATGGCAAAAAAGCAAGTATGGAAAAAACTACCAAAAAGGGTAATTTTTGGTTCTCTTCATTTTCTAGGTTTTTTGGTTACTTAAGAGTTTGCAGTGAATTGTAGAGGCAGTCAGTGATGAATGGAAAATATTGAAGGTTTCAAATCTATGTTTCTTTATCTTGTAATTGAGGTTTATTGTTAACAGAGGGTTGTGTGCTACATCATCTAGTATCAGAGCAGGAAGATGGTTGGGAGAGGAAGAGGAAGAGGAAGAGGAGGTGTCATGCTGATGCAAAGATTGATGATGGATATACAGAGGTAGATTGAATGACTCAGTGAGTGAATAGATAATCAAGGAATACAAGGAGAGGATGAATCTGATGAAGAGGGAAACTGAAGAGGTGCTGACCAAAATGAAGAAAATATAGAAGAGAGGTTGGAAGAAATGAGCTATGAAGATAGAGTTATTAGGGCTTTGGAAGGAAGGAGTGAAGAAATCAAGGTTGACATTTCAGATTATGCTAGTAGTCTTAAGCCAGAAGAATTAATAGACTGGTTGAACGAGATAGGGAAATTTTTTGAATGGAAGCCTATGACAGAAGAAAAGAAGATGAAGTTTGCATGCACAAAATTAAAAGGACATGCAATGATATGGTGGGATCACCTCCAAAAGGAATGAACTAAAAAGGGAAAAGAAAAGATTAAAACATGGAGCAAGGATGGAGAAAAAGCTCAAAGAAAAATTCTTACCCATGGATTATTCACAAACCTGCTTTCGCAAGTTCCAAAATTTGAAGCAAAACTTGTCTTCAGCGCAAGACTATAAAAATTAATTCTACAAGCTATCCATGCACATAGAGAATCAAGAAAATAATGAGTAGATGGATGCTAGATATATGAATGGCCTAAAATTCTCCATCTAGGATGAATTAAGCATGCACCGTGTCAATAGTATGGAGGAAACCTACCAACTAGCCCTAAAGGTTGAAGAAAAGCAGAATAGGCAATATATCCAGAGGAATAGAGATTTTCGAAGGGGTACCTTAACTCCATTTCGGGGAGGTTCTAATAATGGTCGAGGAGATTATTTTCAAGGGTTTGAAAATAATATAGACACCAAGAAAGATCCTCCAAATCAAGAAAGAGGAAGGGGGTTTCAGAGAGGACAAGGCTATGGAGGTGGAAGAGGATGGGAAAAAAAGAGAAGGCCTTTCACTTGTTTTAGGTGTGGAGAAGAAGGACACAGAGCCTTTGAATTCTCAAATTATAACATGATAGAAAGAAATCAAGGAGGACAACCTAGAGTGAACCTGGTTCAACCAGAATTCATAGAAGTAGGAACAGAACAAGAAGTCCTACCAAACATGGGAGAAACTCTCATGATGAGGAGATCGATGATCATCCCAGAGAAGGAAGAAGTCCCTGTAAATAACCTTGATTTGTGGCTTCAAACCACCATCTTCAAAACTAGATGCACTTCACACGGAAAGGTATGCCAAGTTATTATTGATGGAGGTAGTTGTGAGAATATGGTAGCTAAGGAAATGGTAGAGAAATTAAATCTACAATGTGAGAAACATCCTTGTCCTTACCATATTGCATGGTTTAAGAAAGGAAAGGAGGTTACTATTGATAACAGATGTTTGGTTAGGTTTACTATAGGAAAAATCTATAAGGATGACATATGGTGTGATGTTATTCCTATGGATGCTTGTCATATTTTATTGCGAAGGCCATGGCAATATAATAGGAAGATCATTCATGATGGAGAGAAAAATACATATACCTTCTAGAAAGATGGCTCTAAAGTGACTCTCTTACCACTTAAGGATGAAAGGAAGAATGAGACCATGTTGTTTGCCAAGGATGTTGTCAAATAAATGAAGGTGATAGGTTGCTACTATGCATTGGTAGTAAAAAGAGGAGAAGAACTAGAAGACATAATACCACATGATGCAGTAAAGATACTAGAAGAATTTTCTAATGTTATTCCAAATGAGCTACCTGACGGTCTCCCACCAAAAAGGGATATACAACACCACATCGATCTGATTCCTAGAGAAATTCTTCCTAATTAAGAATCTTATCAAATGAACACAACACAGCATGCAAAGCTCAAAAAACAAGTAATAGAACTAGTTGAGAAAGGCCTGGTTAGAGAAAGCATGAGCCCATGTGTTGTGCCTGCATTGTTGACTCTAAAAAAATATGGCACATGGAGGATGTGTACTGATAGTAGAGAAATTAATAAGATTACTATCAAGTATCAGTATCCTATTCCTCTTATAGAGGATATGATGGATGAATTAGCAAGGGCCAAATACTTTAGCAAGATTGATCTACGAAGTGGATACCACTAGATTCAAATTCATGAAGGAGATGAGTGGAAGACAACTTTTAAGACTAGGGATGGCTTGTATGAATGGATGGTTATGCCATTTGGGCTTTCTAATGCACCAAGTACATTCATGAGATTGATGAATACTGTCTTACGACCCTACATTGGTAAGTTTGTTGTCATTTATTTTGATGGTATCCTAATTTATAGCAAAAACAAAGATCACCTACAACACTTGAGGCTCATCCTGAGTGTACTAAGGAAAGAGAAGCTCTGTGAAAATTTAAAGAAATGTAGATTCATGCAAAATAGTTTGACTTTTCTGGGCTTTGTCATTTCTGAAGATGGTGTTTAGATGGACCTAGAAAAGGTCAAGGCAATCCTAGACTGGCCTAGTCCATCCAGCATAACAGGGGTAAGGAGTTTCCATGGATTGACAACCTTCTATAGAAAGTTTACTTGAAATTTTAGAACTATTGTAGTACCCATAACAGATTGTATGAAAGGAAGGGAATTCACATAGACAATAGATGCTGAACAGAGTCTCAAATTCTTGAAGAAAAAGGTAATTGAAGCTCCTATATTAGCACTTCCAAATTTTGATAAAGTATTTGAAGTAGAGTGTAGTGCTTCCCATGTTGGAATAGGTGTTGTTCTTAGCCAGGCAAGTAAACCAATAGCCTTTTTCAGTGAAAATTTAAATGATGTGAGGAAGAACTATTCTACCTATGACTTAGAATTTTATGCTATTGTTCAAGCATTAAGGCATTGGAGACATTATTTGGTCCCACAAGAATTTGTATTGTTTACAGATCATTTGGCCTTGAAATATGTGAACAAACAAAAGAAATTGAATACTAGGCATGCTAAATGGGTGTCTTTCTTGCAAGGGTATAATTTTTTTTTGAAGCATAAGTCTGGAAAGAAAAATCAAGCTGTTGATGCCCTAAGTTAGTGTGTTACACTAATAACTACAATGGAAATAGAGGTCATTGGTTTTGATTCTATTAAAGTTTTGTATGAGGCTCATGCTGATGTTTGGGAAATTATAGAGGAGATCAAAGAGCTAGCAACTAGTCTTTCAGATCACATGAGAGGAGAATACTTTATGCAGGATGGTTACCTCTTTAGAGGAAAACAACTTTGTATACCAGTTGGTTCCATGAGGGACAATATTACTTGAGAATTTCATAGTGGTGGTTTGGCTGGTCACTTTGGGAAGGACAAGACAATAGCCTTGGTTGAAGATAAATACTACTGGCCAAAAATGAAAAAGGGACATTACTAAGTATAATTAAATACAAAATGATAGGTCCTTGCTGAATTCTGAAGAAGATCAATGATAATGCTTATGAGGTTTGTTTACCAGATGATTTGGATATTTCTCCTGTATTTAATATTTTTGATTTATATACATTTCATAGAGAAATATATGAGAAAGAAAATAAAGATGAAGTGGATTGGTATCACCATGTTCCAAGTAAAAAGAAGGAAAAGATTGCCCACATTCTGGATAAGCAGTCTACAGTCACTCAGAATGGTCATTACAATAGGTACTTGATTCAGTGGGAGGGATTGCTAGCAACATATAGCACCTGGATCTCAGAGTGGGAAGTGATAAAGTTGGACCCCACACAGTTGCAGTAGTTCATAGAAAACCATTTGCAGGAGTTGCGTTCCTTTAAAGAAGGGGAGAATGATGCAGAACCTTCCCTAGGTCATAAACTCATACAAAAACTTCCAGAGGTCATAACTTTTGACTTAGGTCTAGGTTTTTGCTGAAATTTTTAGGGTGCATGCCTCAGGGGGTGCCATTTTTTTTTCCAATCAATCTCATTTTTGAGAGCTGAAAGTTTCATCTAGGGCTCCGAAATCAGCTTTTAGTGTTTTTTCTCTAGTTTGTATAAAGTTTTGTTTTTGTAATAAATCTGAATTTATGTTTCTAATCTTGGATATTAGTTGGCAATTCATTCTAACTTAGTCAAGGGCATGTTTAAGAAAAAAACTCATCTTTTTAGATGTTGTTTTGAAAATTACCAAAAATGGAAAAAAGACAAGTATGGAAAAACTACCAAAAAGGGTAATTTTTTATTTTCTTGATTTTCTAGGTTTTTTGGTTACTCAAGAGTTTGCAAAGAATTGTAGAGGTAGTCAGTGATGAATAGAAAATATTGAAGGTTTCAAATCTATGTTTCTTTATCTTGTAATTGAGGTTTATTGTTAATAGAGGGCCATGTTTCTTTATCTTGTAATTGAGGTTTATTGTTAATAGAGGGCTATGTGCTACATCATCTTTTCTCAGAACCTTTGGTTATGAAGCATTTGCACATATAGATTTTGAAAATAGAACCAAGTTGGAAGCTAAGTCAAAGAAATGTATATTTTTTGGATATGACATTAATAAATTTGGCTATAGACTTTTGGACATCAAAAATCATAAAATTACATAAGAAGGTATGTCATATTAAATGATAAAGTGTTGTACAAAGATCAGTTGTATCAGCATGAAAAGAAAGAAAATGATTATGTAGTACTAGATGATACACCAAAAGATGATGTTCCAGTGGTCCCTCATGCTCTGCAACAACAAAAACAACAAATACCGCAAACTCTAGTGAAAATTAGATGGTCAACAAGGATAAGTAAACCTCCTGAAAGGTTCTCTCCTTCTTTGTATTCTATTTTCTTAACAGATGATGGTGAACCAAAAGGAAATGATGAAGTTGTGCAGGTGGATACAAAGGTTCAGTGGGGTCTTTCCACAAAAGAAGAAATGGACACCTTGCTAAAAAATTAGGCTTGGGAATTATTTAAGTTTCCAACAAGTAAAAATGCTTTACCAAATGGGTTTATAGGATGAAAGAGGAGGATGGAGATAAGAAAATATTTAAAACCCAGTTAGTTGTAAAGGGATTTTCACAAAAAAAGGACATTGATTTGATGAGATCTTTTCTCCATTTGTAAAAATGACATCTATACATATTGTTTTAAGTATTGTGGCTACTAAAGATTTGTATTTGAAACAACTTGATGTTAAAAAGGTCTTTCTCCATGGTGATTTAGAAGAAGAATTATATATGCAATAAACACAAGGTTTTGATGTCAAAGATAAGAATAACTTCATGTACAGATTGAACAAAAGTTTATATGGTTTGAAGAAAACACCTCATCAATGGTATATTAAATTTTATAGCTTTATGGCTAAGCATGGCTATAGTCAGTGTAATTCAAACCATTGTGTTTATTTTAAGAGGTTGCATGATGATAAATACATTATTTTATGTTTATATGTTGACGATATGCTTGTAGTAGGGTCTAACATGGTTCACATTAAGGAGTTGAAATAAAAGTTAGCACATTCTTTTTTTGTGAAGGATTTGGGGGCAAAAAAAAATCTTTGTTATGAAAATTGTATAAATAGGAAGAAAAATGAATTGACTCTACCTCAGGCTAATTATGTTGAAAAGGAGTTGCAAAGATCCCATATGGAGAATGCAAAATTTGTTAGCACACCTTTTCCTATTTGAAATTGACTAAGGAGATGTGTCCAAAGACACAAGAGGAGGAAGAAAAAATGTCCAAGGTACCATATACTTCTATTATAGGTAGTTTGATGTATGTCATGGTATGCACTAGACCATGTATATTGAAAAATGTTGTAGGAGTTGTTAATAGGTATATGACTTATCGTAGAGATGAGCATTGGAATGCAGCAAAATGGGTTCTCATATACTTGAGAGGTACATCTAATAATTGTTTATGTTTTGGGAGATCTAATATTGATTTAAAAGGATATGTTGTCTCAAATTTGGCAAGGGATATACGAGGAAGAGTACCACATGCTATGTATTTACTGTTGGTTGGACAATAGTGAGTCATATTTTTTGCTTGCAAAAGGTGGTTGTTTTATCCACTACAAAGGCAGGTTATGTTTCTTCTCCAGAGGTACCTAAGGAGATGATATGGCTGCATTTTTCATGGAAGAGTTGGGAAAATTATAGTCTAAAAATTATCTATTTACAGATAGTCATAGTTTCATCCATCTTGCAATGAATTATGTCTTGCATTCAAAGACCGAACACATACAGTTGGGTTATCACTTTATTTGGTCAGTGTTGGATAATGGATAGTTAAAGCTAGAAAAGATACATGTACGGATAAAAATCTAGTGGATATGTTTACAAAGGAAATAACAAGGGAGAAGCTAAACTCCTCTTCAACTTTGGTACATCTTCAAGACTTAAAATAATAAAAGGAACAACAGAGTCCAAGTTGTGACAATATAGTGGGAGCTTCAAGAGTAGCAGTGTTGCTACAAGATCAGTCTTAAAGTGGGAGTTTTCTTAGTGTGGAGTTTGATCAGTATTCAAGTGGGAGATTATTAGTTTGTGATTACTGGTCAAGAAAATACTATATAATTTTTTGGAGGGGTTAAATCATCAAGCTTTTTTTATTTGACTCGTCAAGCGTTTCCCTAGGTTGACTTGTCAAGATTTTTCCTAGGTTGACTCATCAAGTATTTTTAGGGTTAACTTGTTAACTGATATAAGTCTTATTATAATGGCTTAGGGTTGGGGTTTTTCATTATGATAATTTTGTATCTTCTTGTAGTGATATTGAGTTGAAAGGAATCATAGATTGTAATAGGATAAAATTACTGGATAATAAGATTGGACTCTCTATTCGGTGGACGTAGCCCAAGATTGGGTGAACCACGTTAAACCTTTGTGTCTTCTTCTTCTACTTCTATGTGTTTCATTCATTTGAATTATTGATTATATTTTCATGTGGGTGATTCCACTATAGTGGGTTACACTTTTTTGCCTGAACAGACACTGAACTCTACATTTTGAAAAAAAAAAATAGATTTTGATGCATATTGTCGTTAAACCGTTTGAAATCAAAAGATGAATTAAATTAGAGTCTTTTAGGATTTTTTGTCTATATTCTAAATATATTTCTTATTTTTATTTTTGAATTGATTTGAATGTTTTTTTCTTTATCCCACAAAAATGGGTATGTTGCTAAAAACATCATTTTCAAAGAGTTACTTGGTTTTCATAGAGCATAACTTTTTTTCTAAAATAGATATCAATGTGATTCTTTCAAATTTAATTTTCAACATCCATATAGAGGGCATGTAATTTGTTTTATAACATTATCATGATTATTGCATATTTTATTAACGTTTGAAGTTGACTAAATCATAATTTTGACATACCTTGACTACATAGCTTATAACGTGTCATGGTATTTGTTCAATTTCATTTTTATTTTATTTTGATATAAAGAGAACTTCAAAACCTAGGGCATAGATATTTTTTAGAATTTTTTTCTCTCATTTGCTATTTTTGCATAAGCGTCAAACATAGAGGCAGACATACCATGTGAAATATCTATGTTTAGTAAAACTAAAAATACAAAGTCATAATAAAATTAATATATATTAACTTTAAAATCACTGGGAATATTTTTCTTAGTAGTACCTTACTACATAGATAGGTTTTTCAAATGGATTCATTTGATTTGCCAAAAGATAAAGTCGAAGTGATTTTTTGTCAGCATTTTAATAGGTGCGAAGGAGACTCCATTGTAGGTATGGATCAGAAGTATAGATGTTATATCAATGGTTTTTTTTATCTAAGTGGTTTTGAACTAACCATTTGTAATTAATTCCTTCAAATTAAACCTCTCAAGGCTTAAATCATCATATTTTATTAAATATGTATTATTTTAGCAAAAATCAACATGTCTAAAAAAGTGTAACCCACTATTGTGGGGTCACCTATGTAATTGTTAGATTTTTATTTCCTAATTCTAACAATATGCATACATATATATGTTTGTATGTACATATAGATATATTAATACACACACACACACACACACACACACGTATATTTTGATGAAAAATTACTTACACCCACTAATCTTATATAGAACTTGCTACTATAGACAAGGAAGTTGACCTTATTGCTCCATCAGAGTCTATCTCTTTCTCATATAGTATTAGGAGGTTTTTGTTCTATAATTTGATTGATAATACAATAGAATATGGATTGGACATTTATTGATGATGAATTCACTGAAATGTCTACTCACTAGACATTCCATGTCAACAACCATACTATGGTTCATATGGCAACACTTATTGATGGAAAGTTGTTAAGAGTTTTACTAGCACTACATATAGATGAACAAGAGTTCTGCTACCTTGAACATTGTACTAATTAACATTCATTCCATATTGTAATTGTTATGAAATTTGAGCAAAAGATCAGTGTTGAAATCCTATGTGCTATAGATTTCTCTATTGTGCATTTGTTCCTAATCAAAACAACCCAAATTTCTTAGTTCATTTCTTGAAAGATGGTGATCATTCACACGAGATGAAATAGGAGAGCGTTGTGGAAGGAATTGTTGCCAATGTCGTTTAATATCATATTGATCACATCCCATTCTTATGTGTTAATACAATTATTTCATAGTGATCAATTGACCTATACTTCCACTACAAATTCTATTTGAAAGATCCATTCACCATGATTTCTCTTACGGTATTTGGATGGTGATTTTTGAATCCATATCTAAGGCCAAAAACTTTTCTCTTTGAATCTATGCAAAGTCAAAGGAAATTTTTGTTTCTTTACCATAGTCGACCCTGCCGAGTTGCCAACGGTTTTAAATCTGACATTTACTCTCTTTCTCTATTCTCCAGATATTATTCCCCTTCCCAATATAGCAACTAGAGAGTCTTGCACAAATTGTAACCACAAAGCTTCGAAGACACCTTCAAAAATGAAAATTTTTCTTCTTTTGACATGTTAACAGGAAGCTTGCAATCAATAAAAAATTGAAGATTCTCGTCTACAGTTAAGTTGTCATGTACAATATCATTTTGTGAAACAAACTAGTTAACTCTGGCTTTGCATTAATGAGTATAGAACTTGTAACAAAACAACCAGGTTTGTCGCTATAACACACTTCGAATGAATGTGGAGTGGATACCAGATCTTGTTCCTCTTCCATGGTACCCTATATTGTTGTAAGGTGGAATGCCTACTGTCGATAATTTGTATAAAAGATTTATGTCGTTGCTAGCAGTTAGTGTTGAATTGTTTTAGCAGCAATTTGTGGAGCTGGTGGCTCATGATTATGAAATTTCATTGTTTATTTTATTTTTAATTATATTTTTGAAAAAAGTTAGAACAATATTTTTTAGACAGAAAAATCATAGAATTTAAAAACAATAAAAAATAAGAGAAACAAATTTGTAAATCTACAACAAAACTACTCCACTAAAATAAGGAAAGATTTCAATTTATCTTTTTGGTATGATTGAAAATTTGGATGGAAGCACTCTAACTATTAAATAGGTAAGTAATTGATGGACGATGAAAGAATATGGCGAGAGTGGGTAATAATCCAACATTGTGATTGCAATTCATTGGATTTGGCAAAAGAAATCCTAATGGATGAGGAATATCTTAACTCTTAGGGTTCCCACTGCCAGAGCTAGAATCCTTCAAACTAGCTGCGATGGATGCCATCAATTCTTTCATCATCTAATATATCATGCATAAACTAGTAGTTATTGCGGTCTTCGACTAAGAATCTTTAGAATTAGCATTATGAACTGTTAAAGATTGATGGAGGAAGAGAGATAACATAAAACACAATGCTGGAAATAAATAGTATAAAACAGAGTATTGACACTCAGAGATTTAAAATAAAACTATTTATATTAATGCCTTGATTTTCTGATTACATAGAGAGCTGCCAGAATGTTCAGAATATCTCAATATACTTCTTGCAGAGATAGAGAATTTTTATCACTCAAAACTTAGAAAAACATTCCTATTTTCAAAAATATTCTACCTATCGAAACTTCTAAAATTGCTAGGATAACATTTGATTGAATGAAAAGTCATAGAAAAATTAATATAAAATAAACTTCAATTAAAACGGTAGTTGGCAGTTGCAAAAAGAGCTAGTCGCATGATCGCATAAATGAAATAAAGGTTATACGATAATGCGAAAAGTAAAAGAGGGGGCCCACACAAAATTAAGTTATCGCATAAGGAAAAAGCCTGGCCAAAACATAAGGCAGTCACATGATCTCATGAATAAAATAATAGTCATGAGATCATGCGACAAAGGGAAAACAAAAGCACTGGGCAAGAGAGTGGTCGCATGATCGCATGAGTGGGAATGAAGCCATGCGATCATGTGACAAGGCATGAGGCATAGCCGATGGTAGGTGAAAAAGGTGGATGGAAGCAGGGGCAGTTAATGCAGATGGTGGGCAAAGAGGACTAGTCGCATGATCACATGAGTGGCAAAGAGGCCTTGCGATCATGCGACAAGGCTTAAAGAAAGAGCCCGGGTAGATGGGAAAGAAAAAGTAGGGAAGATTAAAGTCTTTTCCCTACTGGCAACCACGTCCGCTAACACTCCCCCTTAATCTTCATTGTTATGTATGTCCGCAATGCCAATTTCTTCCCGAAGATGTTCAAAAGTGTTCTTTGCCAATGGTTTTGTGAAAATGTCAGCTAGTTGTTCATTGGACCTGCAAAACTCAAGATGGATGTCACCATTGTTTACCAATTCTCTTATAAAATGATATCTGGTATCAATATGTTTACTCTGTTTATGAAGTACATGATTTTTAGATAAGGCTATTGCTGAATTGTTATCACAATAGATCTTCGTAGCTTCTTTTTGATGATGTCCCAAATCTGAAAGTACTCTCCTCAACCAAACTGCTTGACAAGATGCTGATGTGGTTGCTACATACTCTGCTTCAGCTAATGAGAGAGTAACAATTGATTGTTTCTTTGATGCCCAAGAGATAGCACCGGAACCTAGATGAAAAATGTATTCGAAAGTGCTTTTTCTATCATCCAGGCTACCTCCCCAATCACTGTCTATATATCCAATCAGTTTGTAATCATCTAAAGAAGTATACAAAATTCCAAAATTCTTTGTTCCAGCTATGTATCTCAAAATTCTTTTTCTAGCTTTCCAATGTGATTCCTTTGGTTTCTCCATGAATCTAGAAATAAGACTAACACCAAACATGATATTCGGTCTTGTAGAGGTTAAATACATGAGGCTGCCCACTAATCTTTTGAATAAAGTTGGATCTACACTTGGACCTTGATCATCCTTACTAAGCTTTAAACCCAATGCAACCGGTGTAGGAGCTGGATTCACTTTTGTCATCTTAAATCTTTTCAACAATTCACTAGCATACTTGCTTTGACATATGAAAATTCCTTGATCATTTTGACTTACCTCCATGCCAAGAAAGTATCTCATGAGGCCCAAATCAGTCATATCAAATTCCTTTTTCATGGCTGCTTTGAATGTATTGGTTTGCATATTTCCTGTGAATATCAAATCATCTACATATAAACAGACTATCAATATTTCTTCTTCATCATTCACTTTGATATACAAAGTAGGTTCATTGTCGCACTTGTTAAAGCCATTATTCACAAAATAAGAATCTATCCTACTGTACCATGCTCTAGGAGCTTGTTTCAAACCATATAATGCCTTTTTCAATCTACATACTTTATGTTCTTCTCCCAAAACTTCATAACCAGGTGGCTGACTTACATACACTTCTTCTTCAAAAATTCCATTTCAGAATGCTGATTTCACGTCCATTTGATAAACTTTCCATTTGTTTTGAGCTGCAATAGATAGGACCATTCTTATTGTATCCATTCTTGCTACGGGTGCAAATGTTTCATTGAAATCTATACCTGGCTTTTGTGTAAAACCTTTTGCCACTAGTCTTGCCTTGTGCTTTGCTACTTTTCCATCAACACCATACTTTGTCTTATAAACCCATTTAACTCCAATCACATCCTTTCCTTTAGGAAGTTCTACTAGATCCCAAGTTTCACTCTTTTCTATTGACTGAATTTCTTCATCCATGGCTGAAATCCATTTGTCTTCTTTTATGGCTTCTTCAAAATAAATTGGATCAGCTTGTGTTAACAATGCAAAGTCACAACAAAAATCAACATTTTCAGCTTCTTGAGTTTCATCATAAATCTCTCTAAGACTTCTTGTCTTCTTTGATGTGTTTATGGACCTAGACCTTAAAGATGCAAGTGTTGGATCAGAAGATTCACTGCTGTTATTATTTGTTGTAGTGGGATTTGGAGTGCTAGGTGCTCTTGATAGTGTTGTAGGAGCATTTACTTGTATAGGAGGATTTGCAATCTGATTTTCATCTTCTTCATTCTCTTGTAGGACACTAGGTGTGCTTGAATTTATTTTATCTATCCTGCCATCCCATGCCTCTTCTTCAACAAATTCAACATCACAGCTTACTATTAGGGTGGCTGCAAGAAGTTGGGTACCAATTTTTTGCAAAAAGTGGAAGTGTTTTTCCTATTTTTCAAAATTTATCTGAATTGATCTCAAAATTTGAGGCACTTAGAGATTGAATCTCAGAAAAATTAACTAATAGAAATTGTAGTATTTGGAGTCTACTTTCCAAATATATAATTTATTTTAATACCCACATGGTATAAATTATATTTTGATAGGCATATTTGAAAACCACTTTTTCAAAATGCCTGTTTCAGGACCATACCACATCCGTGTACGGCCACCATATTTTGACACAAATAAATGAATTTTTTAAAATCCTTTTTAGGGAAGATACCTAAGACATAGAATATTGATGAGAATATTTTTTCTTATTTTTTTGTTTGGTAAATTATTTTTTATTAATTTTTAATTAACAATAAAGCTTATTTTTCAAACCTCTCGTGTACGGCCACCATAATTTAATATAATTTTTCTTTTTTTTCAAAAATTCTTTTTTTTTAAATTCAAAAGAATTGAATCTAGATTGATGACATATAATTTATTTTTAAAAATATTTAAAAATTAAAAAGTTATTAAAGTTTTAGTGAGTCTCACTATTTTACGTTTATGTACCACTATCAACTAATAAATAATGTAAAAATAGTAAAAATAATCATATTATTATGAAATTTATATTTTTAGAATCATGATAGTGAGATCTTTAATGGGTTTTTGTTTTGTCAAAAAAATCGATCCAGAAGGGCTTCAAAAAATTATGGTAAGCCTTAAAATTTTTATTCCAATGCCTTAGCCAAAATTTTGGAGGCTAAGACATAGGCTTGGTCTCACCAAACCTATCCCAAACCAAAAACTGAGGTAGAGTGAAAACTCCCGTGTGCATATTTTAAGAAACGGGCACCCGTTATTTAAATTCAAAAAATGGGCACCCATTTCATAAATTTAAAAATGTGTTTAAAAAAACATTTTAAATTAAAAAAAAATTTAAATTTTTTTTTAGAAACGGGTACCCGTTTTGAAAAAAAATGGGTGCCCATTTCTGGAAAAATGGGTACCCACTTTTTAAATTTCGGATCGGATGTCTGAGCCTAAAACGGGCACCCGTTTTTAAAAAATAGGTGCCCATTTCAAGCGGTGCAAATTTTCAAGCCGTGGACTTCCGCGGAATTGGCACCCAACTTTTTGCTTCTACCCATTAGCTTTTTTGTAATAGGATTGTATAGCTTATATGCCTTTGAATGTTCACTATATCCCACAAATATACATTTCTCTCCTTTGTCATCTAATTTTCTTCTCAACTCTTAAGGTATCAATGAGTATGCCACACATCCAAAAACTCTTAAATGTGATATGTTATGTTTTCTTTTGCTCCAAGCTTTTTCTGGTGTTTTATTTATCACTGCTTTTGTTGGACACCTATTCAAAATATATACCAAACATGCAACTGCTTCAGCCCAATATTCATTTGGTAGATGTTTTGCCTTTATCATGCTACGTGCCATTTCCATGATTGTTCTATTCTTTTTCTCTGCTACTCCATTTTGTTGAGGTGTGTACCTTACTGTAAATTATTTATTTATGCCATTTACTTTGCAAAAATTCTGAAATTCAGTTGAGACATACTCTCCACCTTGATCGGTTCTCAATGTTTTAATAAAATATCCACTTTCTTTTTTAACTTTTGCCTTGAACTCTTTGAAAATAGAAAATGTATCAGATTTATACTTTAAGAAATAAACCCATGCTTTTCTGCTGAAATCATCAATGAACGTTATGAAATAAAGTTTTCCACTTATGGAAGGTGTTTGCATAGGTCCACAAATGTCTGAATGTACTATCTCTAATGGCTGTTTTGCTCTATATGACTCCCCAACTGGAAATGATTTCCTATGTTGCTTTTCTAATATACAACTCTCACATGTGGTTTTAAGTGGCTCTATTTGTGGCAACCCATATACCATTTTCTTCTTGTATAACAGTTGTAATCCTTTGAAGTTTAAATGTCCAAGCCTTAAATGCCATAGCCAAGATTCATTTTTGTATGAGGCTTTAAAAGCTATTTCAACAACCTTTTGTAAACCTTGTGGCTCAATCATTAATCCACTTTGAATTCTTAGTGGGAACATCCTATTCTTAGTCATTTCAACTCTTGCAATCAGCCTATTACTTGGTTTCTTGTCCAGGATGACACATTCACCTTTCTCAAAATATATTCTATAACCTTTTTGTACCAATTGCCCAATGCTTATAAGATTGTGTTGTAATCTGGGAACATAGTATACATCTAAAATTTGTTTATCTTCACCTTGTTTTGTTTTTATGTTAATTGACCCTTTGCCCATAACTAAAACTTTTTGATCATTTCCCAATTTAACTTCTGATTTTACTGAATCATCTATTGTTGAAAACGTCTCCTTCTTACAACTCATGTGATTACTACACCCACTATCTAAAAACCACAGTTCTTTAGAACTTTCTTGTGCTACATTGCATGTTATCAATATTGTGTCCTGTTCACTAGCGTTTGACTGATTTTCATTTGTGAAATGTGCCTTTTGCTTATTCAAATCATATTGCTTTTTCCTACATTCTGATGTATAATGCCCGAATTTGCTACAGTAATGTCATTGGATGTTGGATTTATCATACCTTTCTCCTTGATGATGGCTTTGAGAGTGACTGCTCCCCCTTCCTCTTGTTGATGTAGAATGGGCATGTGGGTTGATGGTGGTCTTCTACTTTCAAATTGTGTGTTTTCTCTTCCTCCTCTTGATGAAAAATGTCCTCTGCCTCTGCTATTGTTTGATCTCCCTCTTGACTTGCCAAATGAGAGCTGAGTCTTGAATGCATTCTCAAATGATGATGACCCTGTTCAGTTCAATCTTTTCTCATGGACTAAAAGTGATCCCATTAATTCATCTACTGATAACTGAGAAAGATCTTTAGCCTCTTGAATGGCTATTACTACAGCATCAAATTTAGCAGGTAGACTTCTAAGTATTTTTTCAACAATCTTTTGATCTTCAATAGTGTCTCCATAGGTCCTTAACTGATTTACTATAGACATTGCATGAGCGAAAAAAGCATCTATTGAATCTGAATCTTTCATTTGTAAATTTTCAAAATCCCTTCTAAGTATTTGCATTTTTTCCATTATTACCTTGCCTGTGCCTTGGTATGTTGTTTGAAGACTATCCCATGCTTGTTTTGATCTTGTCGCAGCTGCAACCTTTGGAAAGATTGATTCTTTCATTGCTTATTGAATGAAAAATAGTGCCTTTGCATCCTTCTTCTTATTTTCCTTCAATAAATATTTATCAGCTTCTGAAAGGGCCTAATATGCCTGCTGGTCTGGTGGTTCAGGAAACCCATTTTCCACTAAATCCCAAACATCTTGAGAATGAAAGAGAGTCTTCATTTTTATGCTCCAATAATCATAGTTTTGGCCATTAAAAATTGGAATCTGGGGCTGGGAAATACTCCCACTGGTTCCTGTCATGGTTTACCAGTAATACTTTTTCTCCCTTTTTTAACAAACCCTTTTCTTTCTTCTCTGAATTGCTCTTTACCCACGATGAAATTTTTGCCAAGAAATAATACCCAGATATTTTTTAGCTCTTCAATCTGCAGCAAAAATCTTCTCTTCAATAACCTGCTCTGATACCAATTTGATGGAGGAAGAGAGATAACATAAAACACAATTCTAGAAATAAACAGTATAAAATAGAGTATTGACACTCAAAGATTTAAAATAAAACTATTTATATTAATGCCTTGATTTTTTGATTACATAGAGAGCTGCCAGAATGCTCAAAATATCTCAATATACTTCTTGCAGAGACAGAGAATTTTCAGCACTCAAAACTTAGAAAAACATTCCTATTTTCAAAAATATTCTACCTATCGAAACTTTTGGAATTTCTTGGATAACATTCGATTGAATGAAAAGTCATAGAAAAATTAATATAAAATAAACTGCAATTAAAACGGTAGTTGGCAATTGCAAAAAGAGCTGGTCGCATGATCGCATAAATGAAATAAAGGTTATGCGATCATGTGAAAAGTAAAAGAGGGGGCCCACACAAAATTAAGTTATCACATAAGGAAAAAGTTTGGCCAAAACATAAGGCAGTCGCATGATCTCATGAATAAAATAATAGTCATGAGATCATGCGACAAAGGGCAAACAAAAGTGCTGGGCAAGAGAGTGGTCACATGATCGCATGAGTGGGAATGAAGCCATGCGATCATGTGACAAGGCATGAGGCACAGCTAGTGGTAGGTGCAGAAGGTGGACAGAAGTAGGGGCAGTTAATGCAGATGGTGGGCGAAGAGGACTAGTCGCATGATCGCATGAGTGGCAAAGAGGCCTTGCGATCATGCGACAAGGCTTAAAGAAAGAGCCCAGGTAGATGGGAAAGAAAAAGCAGGGAAGATTAAAGTTATTGCCTTGCTAGCAACCATGTCCGCTAACAAAGATGTATCCACTTGTGCATTAGAAGGTAAAGAAAGAATTGATACAGAATTTTTTCCAGGAGAAGCATTGTGGGTCACTGAAGTGGATTTGACAGTCCTTTGCCCATCTTCGGGAGTGAACCATTGCCCAAAAGTGTTACTATTTTTTGAACTGGAAATGGGGTAGTCTCTTAGAAAATTACTTTTAGACATGAGACACTTTAGGTGGGCTTTTCTCCACACATAATAGGTTATCGGCTGATTATAGATTAAACTAGTGAAAATCGAACATATACAATTTAAAAATTAGGGTTAGATCCAGCTTAAGGTTAAGCAATCCCTTCAAATTTGTTTGCCCATTTCTCTATCGCTTGTTCTAAAATAGATTGCTGTCAATTTAATGAAGATTTTAATTTTTTATTTTAAATTTTGTATGCGAATTGTGTCCCGTGTTTATAAAACTTTTCCACTTTTATATTTTCACAGACGTCAATTAGCGAGTTAGAATAATAAAATCAGTAGATAACTAGCCTAGAAGTGACAAAAAAAAGAGGTTGAAGGTATAATCAAATTAAGTCATGTGGCAATCATATATCTATAATCATGATAATCTAAACTATCTATTAAATATGTGGAAATCTCTAATCTAGATCTAATCTGGTTGAAATTTGAAATTAAGATCAGATTTATTTATATTGAACATATAAAATTCATATCTTATAAGACAATACAAATGTTAAATCCTAATGTTTTTTAATGATGCATATTGTTGAATGATATTATACAAAAACAAATGGCATCATATTCTATGTATCTTTTTAATATTTTTTTCTAAAATTTAAAATATTAACAATTATGTTGAATACTATCTTTATATCCTTCAAAATTACATATTATTTTAGCTACATAAGTTTTGATACACATCTAATTTTTTAAAATTAAATGTTTTCATGGCCCTTGTTTCATTCCATACTGATAAAAAAATTATTATTATTTTTTAAAATAAGAGAATAGGACCTCCCCTATTTTATTTTAAAAGTTGTGTCCACTTAGAGAATTGATAGAAGAAAGAATAAAGAAACTTATATCATCAGCTACATTGGGTAAAGTAACTTTCATCTAAGATGACCATCTTAATCTTGCTCATATATATGTATATGTTAGTAATTTAAAGTTAGAGTTTGAACATTCATTTTCATGTTATTATTGTGTCTTCAAAAGATAAGTATAGGTATCTTCCATCTAAGATATACATCTACCACTCCATAGTCTAAAAAATGAGGATAAAATTTGTGATGCTATGCTATATTTCAATGATTAAAATATGAACATTATATGTTCTCTCAAAATTTGACCATCTTAGTCTTCACTTTTTATAATTAAAAAATTAGTCTTCACTTTTTATAATTAAAAAATTACTTGTTTTAAATTAGTTTTTATACACTTATTTTTGTATTATTATTTGCATTTCCAAAAAATATCCATAGCTATCTTTCATCTAAGTGATATATAAACTACTCAATAAACCAAAAAAGAGGGAAGAATGATTGATGTCATGTCATATTCAATGATTAAGATATAAACATTTCATGTTGTATCAAAATTTGTCCATCTTAATATTCAAATTTGAAATAAAAAAATAAAGGTTTAAAATTGAATTGTAAATGTCCATTTTCTTGTAATTATTGCATCTTCAGAAAATAAACATAGGTTTCCTTAAAAATGTTATTTATTGTATGGAATCCTATTCTATCTTTGGGTGTCCTTTAAGAGTGCATGTGATGTTAGATGTTTAATAAGAATTAATGTTGATCTTACTATGAAGACTTATTTAGTAATGTAGAAAATAATTACAAAAAAGAGGCAAAATAAAAAAATTGAAAAAGAAAAAAATAGGCTCAAATTGCATGCTTCTTTAAAGTTTGGCTATATAAGTATCTAAAATTTGTAGGTGTCCCTCTTTTGGCATTTTGCTAAGGAAGGGCATTCTAAATAATTGAGATAGATCATGAAATAATGAAGTAAATAATTATTATAAATGATAAAAAATGGCTATACAATTTCTAGAATGTATTGATATCTAAGTTATAATGTATGAAGGTAACATAGGTTTTGTTATATCTTTAAGGGCTGGATAACCATTTCTACTATAGAACTAGTTCTCTAAATATTTCAATGGTGTAGCATAATATCCATTTCATTTGTTGTGAAATTTTTGCATCTTTGAATTCTCTCATCCTGATGATAGATCATGGCGTATGATCCAAAACATTGATGTTGAAAAATCTATACACAATCGTTCATTAACATTGTCATGGATTGTAAAAACCGGCTATCTTTAATGAAAAAACACATTCAAAAAATCAGAAAAGCAAAGTACTTAAAAACTAGTCTAAGCAACTATTTTATTATATGTGGAACATTTATGATAGGCTCTTTTATAGACTTTTGACTATGCAGAGGCCAAAATGCACTTGATTAAACCATTTGTTTATATTTTTAAAATAAATTAAAATTCGTAAAATCATTATACTGCAATTTTTATATTAATTAATAAATGTAAATAAAGGTACATTTTGGCCCTGTATAGACGGCGCCCGAGCCTGCTAGCATATGTAAGGCGAGGAGAGAATCAGAAACATGCATCTCCTAACGTTACACAATAATAGCTATACAAAAACACGAAAACAGCTATTAATCTTTAGCCTAGAACTATGGATTAGTCTTAACCTAATTCTTTGGATGGCTGACCTTCAACTTTCCCTCCCGTCTTCCGTTTCTTGGGTACGCTAGACGCAGTGTGTGAAGAAGAAGATTGAGAAAATGGATCCAGATACTGCCCAGACTCAACGTTGAGAGGAAAATTGAGCTTAGCGCTCGAACCACGCAATTCGAAAGCCTTTCGGTCATATGCCACTGCGGCTGCTTCGGGTGTGCCATAACCGTCAAGCCAAAGTCTAGAGCCCTTCTTATTAAGGGTTTCGAATCTCCGCAGCATAATTACGACGAGCCTTAACGTATCTCACTCCCCTATAATGTTTCTCTCCAGCCTCTCTATTTTTGTTTTGTGTGCCCTCCAAAGCAAAGCTCAGCCAGCTTTCTTCAGCAGATTCTTGTTCCTCCCCACTGGCATCGTTGTACTCTTCGCCCAGCAAATACTCAGCAATTGCATTCAACATTCTTTCTTCGTCGTCTGCTAATGTGCCCATAATCGCCTCTGAATAAAGCCAGTTCTATGTTGATAGTTTTAGGGTGAGCAAGCGAAATACTATTGTTTCAGATATCCTGGCTATTTCGTTTAACGTTCGTTATAAGTCACATACACCAAATCATTTTTAATATTGAGAGAGTTGTTGCCGATGCTGTATAAAAAAATCGGTTAAACTTCTGATTTCTTCGCGTTTTGGTATTTTTACGGTGAGGAAGCTGTTATGAGGATTCACTAAGATTTACCTCGTAATTTCATATGGTAATTGTGACTGGATCAGTCCATTGCACATGCTCGCGAACTGTTACTCAAAGAAAGCTGAGCTTGGACTTTTGAAACTATGGAATTATCACGGGTTCGGGGAAGCTTATGATATGAACGTCCTTTCTTTCTGTCCCCCTTCCTCTTGACTCATTTGTTATGAAAACAAAAATATTATATATTAAAAAAAGAGTCAGAATATATTATATAATGACTTTGAAATCATTGTAATCTACTGTATAAAGGTAGAGATGACTTTAGGTACGCTGTTTCTATTTAAGAAAATAGTAATAGTATCTCTATCATTGTAAAGAATTTGGAAAGCTCATAAAATTTAAGATATGGAAATAATAATCAATCATTTTCAAAAATATGAAAAAATTATGTACCTTGGTCAATGGGATTAGACTAGATTCAATTTCATAAAATGTATTTGTATCAATATTTTCTATTATATTATGTGATATATTCTCACGATCTAAAAAGATACAACATATTTCTAATCTTAAACATATTTTATTATTTACTATATGCCTAACATTATTATATACATATACATATACATATGCACATGTAAATATGATTAAAAAATAGGGAGGAGCTCTAATTCTAAAGTTCAACAACAAGAATAAAAATATAAAACAGTGAGTTAAATAGACCTAGCTACTAGTCTACCTTAGAACTAGCACAAATAGACAGCATTAACAACCATAAGACCCATAAGCCTAAACTAACACTAACATAAGAAAACTAAAATAATAGAAGAAAATGACTACAACACTAAGAGCAAGTCATAAATTGTTCAAAATTCTCTTCCTCCCCTTCTATGTTCTCCCCTCTAGATCACCTACACTAACTTCCACCAGCTCATTATCAAATGATGAGGGTGGTCATCATTATGAGGAGATAGAGCTCTAGTATGCTTCCCTCTGTTTTCTTTTATCTTTGCAAAATGGTCAACATTTACAATAGGGTTGAAGGGCATTTGAGGCTTACTCATAAGTACAATGACTTTAAGAATTTCAACATTATAGGGAAAAATATGGAACCTTGATAAGAGGCCACTTTCTTGGTTGGAGCAAAAATGTTTCCTTTTCATTTGGTAGACCTTTTAAAATAGAGTTATGGAGTTTATTTTCAATCTATTTTAACTTCTCAATGTTTGCTTTTATGGGGTTAGGTTGAGGCATCTTTGACAAACAAAAAAAATAGATAACCATAATCATACCTTGCTGCAAGTGGAGGTCATCTTTGAAGAATTATGCAAACTCTAAATATCTTTGAAACACATATTAGTGAAAGAACATACAAGAAAATCTCACACCTTTTGTTCCAAAGTATACATAATAAAGATTCAAAATCCTAACATATGAAAATAAACATTATTTATTGTGTTGAATTTCAAATATCTTATTAATACATAGACACTTATTGTTAAATGTGTAAACATAATAAATCACCTATTTTTCTTGCAATATATTAAATATAGCTTAAATAAATAATAATATTAATAACGTTAAATAATTTTTAATTAAACAATTCAAATGACAAATACAACTCTTAAAAATTATTCTAAAATAAATATAAATGAACAGTAGAATTTTATTATTATATTTTCATTGTTTCACCCACAACTTTTTAGATGCAATCAACTAGATAATAAAAATATTAATCCTTTTCTAAAAAAAAGTCATAATATCAGAAACAAATGATAATGAATATTATAAGATACACAATTAATTCTTTACCAAGAAAAAATAACTAGACAAGGATTGGTTAAAGTAATTTTGAATATGGTGGAACAATGAGAGGTAAGGAGGTTTCATTTAGTAGTAGAAATTTTACATTGAGATCAATTACAACATCTTTAGAAAGCATTGTTGCTTCAATTTTTTACATTTGAAAGATTGTTTATTATGAATAAAAGAAGGAACAAATGAATTATATTTGTTGATTTCAATTTTTCACATTTTAAAAATTGTTTGTTGTTCATAAAAAATAAAACAACTAATTATACGTATTCATTTCAATTTTCTATATTTGAAAGATTCTTTAATAATAATAAAAATAAACAACTAAATTATATTTGTTCATTCCATTTTCCATTTCCCAAAGGTCGTTTGATTTTAAAGGAAAGAACATACATTACTTTTAATATTTATATTTTAACCATTGTTTAATAATAAAAGAAAGTGCAACTGAATTACACTTTAATGGTAAAAAGGAAAAAATTAAAATTCATTTGTTCATTTTAATTTTCCATATTCATAGAATTATTTAATTATAAAGGAAGGAACACCTGAATTATATTCGTTTCAATTTTCCATATTTGAAGGATTGTTTAATAATAAGAGAAGGCAAAATTGAATTAAACTTATTCATTTTATATTGCAGGGACGTCAGTTCTGTATGTACGTTATGGAAGGAAATATCATTATATAAATAAATGGAAGGAAATCCGAAACGTGGGCGTCTGCGAGAACAATCGTTTTTCCATGACAGCGCAGTTGAAATATTAGTAATCTCCAAAGAGGAAGACTGAGAAGACAGTTTGGCTTCCATTTTATTTGTTTATGTTTTAGGCTTCACAATTCATTGAATCAACAAACAGTAATTATTTGTTTATTCCGAGACTTCACAATTCATTGCACTAACAAACAGAAACATGAATATGACTTTATGATTTTAGTCACCTTTCACGATGGCATTTCAGAACAGTTGAGAAAGGCTTCCATACTTATATTTTACAACAAAAGGACGATTTGTCTGTTGCTTGATGATATGTCTCTTGTTTAGCGACAAAACAAGGCTACGATCTTAAATTGTCATTTAAAGAGAATTTTGCTTTAGTAGAAAATATTCTTTTATCTGGTGAAAATCAAAGTATGCTTCGTGATTTTTATCATTTAATTAAGATAAAATGTTGATTAAGATTGTTGCCATTCAATTATGTGGTGTCAATTTTTACTTAGAATTTTCTTTTGTTGTATAGGATTTGGTCCTATTTTCGCTCCATATTTATAACTGATCTAAGTTGTCAAAATTGTGTTTACTTATACCTATAATGTGTTTCAACTATCAATTTTTTAATCATGAATATAGATATGTGAGTTATATATTATTGGAGGTTCTACCAAATATGCATTTCTATCTAGCATTTAGTTTTGTCAAACCTAGCTTACGTTCTTATGTATTGAGACAATGGGTTTCTGTCAAACTAAGCTTGCGTTCTTATGTATTGAGACAATGGGTTTCTTCATTATAGCATGTTATTTGATGTTGCACAATTTCAATATGTTTTTCGTTTATATTTGTTGACTTCTTAGATTCCCCTTTCCTCTCGTACCTTTCTTAAGTAAGGTCAATATAGTGACCCCTATCACTTTCCACTATAGATTATCATTGTGATTTATTGTCATACTTCCCCTTTATAATATTTCTTAATGGTATGACTTCATCACCATCCTTGAGTACAATACAAATTGTGACATGAACCATGAGCACTTGATTACTCAAGTATAAAAGGAAGGTTAGTTGAAGTTTATTCTATCAAGCATTCATTGAATATCCTTGATAGGGAAGAGTAGATATAAAGTCAATTATTTCAAACTTATGAAATATATTATTACATATTTGTGAAAAAATATTATAGTAGACTCTAAAGAATATTATTGCAAATCTATGAGCAAAAATTAGTAGAAACTATGAGTAGATTCGAAGAAAAAAATTGGGCAAATCTAAGAGATATATTGAACATGTCTTGAGAAAAATTCTAGCAAAATTTTTACCCTGCCTATTAGAGAAGATTAGATCTAATAAAAGAAGATCAAACAATGACACATTATTCTTTTGGACGTTGGTGCCTTGTATTCAAAGAGATTAGAGTATGTTGTTGAGTTGGTGCTCAATTGTGGGGATTGGTGCTCTAGTGCGGTTGGTGTTCACGAATCATCTAAAGAGGATTGGTGTCCCCTATGGATATTATATCATCTTGAACTATAAGTACCTATGGTTAGATGCTCAATTAGGCTTCATTTTAGTGTTCTTAGGATCCCATGTTTGTTATGCTTGATCCAACTTCAATTTCACTTTTCTTTCTGGCATATTCTCTACATTTTCAACCCCTACACTAGATTTTAAAGAATTTGGGGGGGAATAGGTCAACTAGGTCATCCTATTCTCATGAATAGATCAACCTAGTTGGTCTATTCCTAGTAGGTCAACCTAGTCGGCCTATTCTATGAGGTTTTCCCTAAATTTGAAATTAGAGGCCTATCTCAATGGTTAAACAAGTCTTCGGCTTCCTTCAAGTTTTGATCTCCAAAATGCTTGTGGAAGGTGTATAAGAAACCCACCTCTCCTCATTTGGAGATCGTGAAATTATAATTTAAGCTCTATCCTAAAATTTTGCATCCAAGCATTCTCAAACAATATTTCAAGCATCTAAGGCATCATTTGAAGACAATCATCTATGTGTACAAAGTTTCTCTCCCTCATTAAGGACAAATAGAGAAGACCTCAATTAAGAAAGGAGATCTTTCTTCCAAATACACAAATATCAATGTGAATATAGTTCTTCTTCCTAAGCCAACATTCAATCAAGCTTAACGGCATTGGGACTTGAGGAGTATTTGTAGATCGATGCATTTGTGAAATGAATCCTTGATTCTTCTCTACATTCTAAGATCCAACAACTACATTCAAGTAATTTATAAGCATCTTCATAGACATCCTGACTCCAAGTTTGTTTATGAAGGTATAAGCATTTACATTTTAGATTTAATATCTAATTTACATTAGCAAGCTTATCTTTAATGAATATTTCATTTTTATTTTTATTTTTATTCCCTAACTAGGGTTTGACTAAAACCCCCTTCTACACAACATTTCCTCTCTTTTCTAAATCCCAACTGTGTAAAAAAGATAACAAAAGAAAGTGCTCTAAAATGTTAGAGATTAAAAACTATGAAGAGTTAAAGAAAAATAAAGATTTATAAGATCTTTTTGACAAAGTAGGGATAGTGCCTACCTTTTTAGCATTGAAGGGTTATAACAGATCATTCTTTAAGAATTTTTTTAATTCTTTGCAAAAAGGTGTGGTTTCAATTGGCAATATCAGCTTCAATGTTGGTCTTTAGATAATTTCAAAGGTCATTGGTTTCAAATATTAAGGTTTCCAAGTTTAAAAGAAGAACTCTAGGAATTATAAGGTTTTAATAAGGAAGCTATTTGAAAAGGGCGAAAGGTTGAATATGATTAAAAATATTTAAAATCCTTCAATCCTTTGTCCCCCCTGTAATCACCTAAAATTGGTCTAGCTTAATCAAAATGCCTAAATCTCAATCAATTTCACTAAATTCTAATTAGGTGATCAAACCCTAATCAAGAACATAAAATCAATTAACCTAAGCCTAATTGTGTAATTGGATTAGATCAATTTAATTACATGATTCATCAATAATTGAGTATCAATGATCAATAATCAAGGAGCCTTCATTCATTAATTAGTCCTAGCTATTTAATTAAATAAAAGTAAAAAATACCATGGCTATGAATATTAATTAAGTGGATAAATTAATTGTCCTATTATCCACTCAATTCATAAAAGGACAAATAACTTACATCAAGCCAATGAGATTAAAGTGCAAGGATTGATCATGGATTGATCTCAGCCATTGAATTCAAATTCAAACCAATTCCCTCTAATGAAAATCTATATAATCAACTTTCATCAAGGAAATATTCATCTAGGTCATTTGCATAAGGAAACTCTAGATCAAATTGATTTCTCACATCTAGATCATTTGTGCATTCAATTTTAGTGTTGATTTTCTAATCTTAGATCATTTGTTACAACAATTCACATCTGAATCAATCATCTAGTATTATAATTCATTATTTTTTTTATATCAATTGCATCAAATTAGGATGAAGATCATCATTCTATCTCATCAATACTATTTCAATTGTATTCATTTAGATGCACTTTTATGAATCTTCCATTTCATGGTGTCTTATCACTGATCTTATGCATATTATGAGAGAAACATTTACATTTAGATCATACTCACCTTGACTAGGAAGTAATAGGTTTCTCTTACTTGGTTTATGTTCAATTTTGATTGATTTTATATACTAACCAAGTGAAATAATGACCTATTGAGTGTTGTGTTGCAAATATAAAGGTGACCGCAATTTACACAGACATTTTTGGCACCCTCTGTGTGGATGTTATGAAATTCCCCCATTAAATATGATGAAATTCATTTTTTTAGGTCTCTTTCTAGCAGAAGTTCCATACAACATAGATCTTAACTCGTATAGTGACTTTCTTAACTTGTATGAATTCTTGAATTCTATGCATATGAATCATAAGTCATGTGAAAATTCTAGTATTGTATGAATTTTTTTTTGAATAGTATGAAATTATTACTTTGTATGGTAGTAGGTCTTAACTTGTATAGTGTTTATTCATCAAATGGACAACATCAGTAAATCATATGAAAACTATCTTTAATCATACGATGTTGAATTGTATAAAAAATAGATAGCATTTCAAAGGTTCATTTTAATTTGGATTTCATACTAATGTTAACCTTTCATGTTGTTTCTTTTGTTTGATTGATTTGAGAAACCTAACATGTTCTTGAAGGAAGTTTGATGAAGACGTAACAGCCAAAAACTACTAATGGATTGTCTTGTAGGTTGGCTAATGGATATTGACTAAACTTTGTATTTGATGTTGTTAAATTTGATTCCAATCTCATAGGAACCTAGCTAAAATGGTCAATACCCGAAGGACCTTTTATTTGTGTTAGGGGATTATGATCTCACATCTTTTGAGGTGATTAGAAACCTAGAATCACGTTTGACTCATCTTGGCTTTGGAACCTCCATAGCTACTCTTGATTTCATCCTAAAAAGGTAAAATTGTAAGAGTGGAATGAATGTGTACTTGATGTGTTTGGAATCTCAAATGATAGGAGAGTATGATCTCACTTCTTTGAGGTGGTCATAAATCCCAACCCATACTTAAGATTCACTTTTACATTCTTGTTACACCTTAGATAACTTATTGTAGTAGGAAAATGTACCCACCCCGTGAGAATGACTCAAAGTGGACACAGGCTAGAGCCAAGCCATCTCATCCACTATAAATAAATGATATTATGGAAAAACCACATTAGATAGATGTAGTTAGGAACACTCCTCAAGGGGATCCCTGATGGTCTGAATGGAAATTTGATCTAAATCCTTATGCTAGCAATCTACCTTATTTATCCTTGGTTCTTTTTTCATGGTGCCTAAGGGTGTATCGCCCCTACAATACTTTACACTCACTATTTTTTTACCCTAGATGTGATATGGAGGGTTCTTCGATGTCACTACCTTCAACTCAAAAAATCCCCAAAAGGGATCCCCTACTGATACACACCTTGAAGGATATATAATTTGTTACAATTACTTGACATCTCCGCCAGAGATTACCCATTTGATGATGGGAAAAATTCACACTAGATCCAAGTATATTTAGTGTGGGCCCATGGAATTAGCAATGCAACCAAACTTCTGAGGTTAGATTGTTTGTTATGTTCTTGTAATGTGCTAAACCCATAAAAACACTTTTTGAAAACATTTTTGATCTTAAACTAAGTGTTTAAAGTTCTTAGAATGAAGACATTGCATTTTTCTATCTGATATGTGTGTTCACAAATACTTAAACTAACAAATTCACCTGAAAACATATTGGAAAATACCAAAATTGACCCTAAACTAGTGGCTGAACACTTTACCTGAGCAGAGAGTCATATGAAACCTATCTTGCATCGCATCAAAATTCATGTGTCGTACAAAACCTATCTTGTATCATATCAAAATCCTATGTCGTACAAAGTTTTATCTTACATCATATAAAAATATTGTATCGTATCAACCTAAGTCTTGAATCATATTAGAATCATGTCTCGTATGAAGGTCATACCTGAATTGTATGATGTGTTAAAAAAAACCATATGTAGAGTTTCATATCCTAGACAGTAGACATTTTTATATAGTTGTAGTCCAACCAAATCTCAGATGCAGATATGCTTTTGGTCCTCTTTAAGGTCACATCATCATATTTTGCAAAAGAATTTGTTGAAACCCTACTATCATCAGGTGTACTTGATCTCTCTTTGGCCTCATGCCATTTATAGTACATTGGCTTATTGTATCACTCTTTTTATCTAGTTTTTCAGAGGTCACTATCAGGACATATCTAACCCTTATCTAGACTTCTAAAACCAACATCCAACATCATCAAGGTCAATCCAAATATAAACAATATTTTGTGCAAATGTCATCATATTGGAATCTTTTACATTTGGTAGTCATCACCTTAATCTTTGGGTAATCTAGTTTTCATGGTTAATATCACTATCGATTGATCACTTTTGACCAAGGAGAGACATCAAGACTAAATCTTCTATTAGATCAAGAATCACCTAATCAAACAAACCAAGGGAATAAAACTACTCCAAGAATTTCAGGCCAAGAGAATGATTGGAGAGGACATCATGATCGTGATAGTCATAATTACAACCATAGTGATCATGACAGTTATGATAGTGATCAATAAATAATTCAGGGGTAGTTTAAAAAGTCTCAACAAGCTAGAGGGTTTCAAAAGATGATGGAGAGAGCCCTTAATGTTAACAAAGAGAGATACTTTATACACCTGGCCTTTATGGGAGTTAATCTTCCTAAAGACTTTGATATTCAACAACTCTAAATATAAGATGAAGAAACCACTATATCACTTCTTACTAAAAAACCACACGCTTTTTAATCTGAAATCAAAGATCTTAAGAAATAAATAGATAATCCTTGAAAGAAGTACTCTCTTGAGTCCATATGTCCTTTTCCTTTCAATAAAGATTTTCACATGACACCATTCTATCAAACATTGACATCCCCAAATATAACAAGTATATGGGAACATTATATCCTCAAGACCATGTTACAGAGTTTTGTACTCTTAGCATGGAATTCATGCATGATCAAACCTATCTAGTGAGGTTGTTCCCTAGAATTTGGGATGGTCAAGAGATGGAATGGTTCTCCGAGCTTCCCCCGGGTATCAAATCCTTTTGTCTGAGTTGATCAAATGCTTCATTTAATAATATTTATATAACATACAACATGTTGTTACAATGTTTGATCTCTGCAACACTAAGCAACAAGTTGGAGAACCATTTTTCACATTCTTACAGAGGTGGAGATGAATGTTTGTAAGACATCCTAGGAAAATACCTAAAAATGAAAAGATGGATATCTTCATTAACAACCTTGTTCCTGAAATGGTTTTTTCTCTACAAATGCAATGTCCATATACCTTTGATAAAATGGTTGATAGTGTCATCAAAATTGAGGATGTATTGGTAAGAAAAGGAGAGATCAAACTTTATAAAGACACCAAAGGATTCTATAAAAAAATTTAACAATGACAAATCCAAATTTTGGCAAAAGAACAAGAATGTAGTAAATGATGGATTTGTTGAAGGATCAAACGTCAAACCAAAATAACTAGTTTTCAACCTCTCAAGAAACATAGAAGCTAACACTCCTAATACTACAATGATACCCAAGACCAATCAAGAATAAAACAAAGGAAAAGTACCTTGGATAGTTGGTCCTAAAAGGAAGTTCACTCCTCTTAGAGAACCACATGAAACAACATTAAGAACTCTCCTTGAAAACTCAAACATGTGGTTCAAGATTTGATTGATAACAAATTCATCTCAGCTGATGGATACAAAACCAATAATGATCATACAAATTTTAAACAACTATTTCTAAATTAAGAGAAAGGTGGAACATCTTATTTCAAAAATGATAAAGTCAACTACACTTCTTATCATGATAACATGATCAACATTCTGGATTTATTTGACCAATCTATCAATGTTATCATAATAAAGGATAAACAATAAGTTGAATCATCTAATGTTGTCAGAAGAAGTCAATCAAAAGCTACTTTGAAAGGTGTCTCATCAAAAAAATCAACAGTATCAAAACCATCAAAATCCAAGTTGTCAACATCATCTTCATCATCAAACTATAGCTTGGTTGATTGGTTGTCAAGAACTCCATCTCAAATATCAATCCTTGAGCTTCTCTAAATCTCCCTAGTCACAAAGATATCCTTGAGAATGCCTTATTGGAAATGACTATCCCAAAGTATCTAGATATCAACAGTTTCAAGCCATGGTCGATCATCTAACAGTACCACATTACTTATCATTTTTAGACGAACATGACAAGTATTTGAATTATTTGTATAATCAACCCTTGCATATACAATTCCTTATTCATTAGAATCATGTTAAATGTGTCTTGATAGATGGAGAGGTTGGTTTGAATATATGTACACTAAATCTTGTAACAACCTTGGGATTCTTTGAACATATTATAGATCAAAGAAGGAAGATAACTATAAATGTGTATGATGATAAAGAGAGGTCATCTAAATGATTAGTTGTATTTCCTATTAGATTTGGACCTATTGAGAAGGATGCAAAATGTCAAGTTATTGATTTACCTCTTCCATATAATATAATTATATACATTTGGACCTAGACCATGGATCCACGATATGCAGGTAGTGCCTTCCACTTACCATCACCATATAAAATTCCCATATAATGGACCTGAGGTAAGTATAGAAGAAGACACTAGTTACTCTTGTAATAACTTAAGACAAGCTAATGATAGCATGGTTCCTCAAAATAGGGAGACATGTAATGAGAAAAAATATGAAAGGTCCATGGATACAACCTTGATAAATTTTGAAAAGAAACTAAAACTCAAAGACAATGGAATGGGATAGTATAAACTTGATCAATTATCTTCCATAATAGCACTAACTACTTCACCAATAGCATATGGTAAACCTTAATCATCTACAACTTCAATCTCTAAACCTTAATCCTTAAACCTTTGGAGTGACCTCTGGGAAACTCCTAGGTTACATAGTATCAATAAAAGGAATTAAGGTGGATATTGCTAAAGTGAAAGCTATAATTGAAATGTAGCCACCTAAGAACATCAATCAAGTAATAACTCTAGAAGGTAAGCTACAAAAAATAATGATATTTATCTCACAACTAGTGGAAAAAGTGCAACCATTTACTAAATTATTGCATAAAGGTGTGACTTTCAACTAGGATGAATCATGTGAGAAGTCTTTAAATCAGATCAAATAATATTATCTAATCTTCTTGTATTAATGTCTCAAATCCAAGGAAAGTCATTATTTCTATACATCTCAGCAATTGTGACATCATTAGGAGGCTTTCTTGAAAAAAAAGATGAAAATCAAAAGGAAAACGCTATTTATTACATCAACAAAATATTGGTGTCATATGAGCTCAATTACACCATTATAGATAAATAATTCTTGGTAGTGGTATTTGCATCTTAGAAGCTAAGACATTACATGTTATCTCATTCAGTTAAACTTATAGCTAAGATTGATCCATTAAAGTATATTTTGAACAAAGCTACATTGACCATAAGGTTAGCTAAATGAGTAATGATTCTAAGTGGATTTGACATTGAATATGTATAGAGAGAAGATGTTAAAGGACAATTGATCATTGATCATTTGGTTGATGCACTGCTACAAGATGATAAATCACTAAGTATTGAGCTCCCAAATGAAGCTATATTACACTTGACCAAAAATCCATGGAAAATGTGCTTTGATAGCTCATTCACATAATATGGATCCAGAGATAGCATACTCTTTATCATACCAAAGGGTTACACCATTCCTAATACATATAAATTATTATTTTTATGCACCAACAATATTGCGTAATATGAAGCATTGGTCAATGGGTTAAAAATAGAAATCAAATGGAAAATAGTGGAATTACATTATTCACAGTGATTCACAACTCATAGTCATTCAAATCAATGATGAATATCAAACCAAGCATGAAAAGATATCACCATACAAAACATGGTGGATGACTTAAAAAATTATTTTGTCTATATAACCTTTCAGTAGATTTTATGAGAAAAGATCAAAGTAGATGATGCAATGGCTTGTTAATATGATTTAGAACAATGGAGAGTGGGGGTGAATCAGTTGTTCTCAGGTCTAGATCTATAAAAACAAATTTTAAACTGTTCAAAAAATTAGATCTAATAACCAACACCTACTCGGTCATTACTAATTGCATAACAGAAACATATAACAGTGCAGTCCACTTATCCAATAGCATCTAACTTGTAAAACACAAAAATGTTCAAACCAAAACATTCACACAAGTATCAACACCAGGATTTATAGTGGAAACCCAATTTGGGAAAAACCACTTTGTAACATGTTACTATTATGTTCACTCTTCTGAAGTGAGCTCGGTGAAAAGCCAACCCTGTCAAAGATTACAAACACACTGTCAGGTGTGACCCGGTTAAAGAATTTAAACCACTCTATTAAAAGTGCACCTTGTTATAGGACTTACATACACTCCATTAGAATGCAACCTTGTTCAAAGGATTTATACCTATGACTATTAGGTCAACCTTTGTTAAAAGGATTTTGACCGTTACAATGGTTAGAAAGTAGCAGTAGTATTGACTTGAAAAACATACAACTCACTTTGCAAATATTAGATCCAATTCCATACACATATGCTAGCTTACTGACTGTGAACCTTTACCATCTCCATCACTGATCTTCTCAGAACTCTCTTCAAGCAATCACAACACTTCTCCTTTAGCCTTCTCTGCTTAGATAGTCAGTAACATCAATAACACTTCTAGCATCCACTCCCTTATTCAACCTCTCACTTAGGTTTCCTTAATACTTTCTCTATTAGGTCAATACATCTTTTGCTACTTAATCTCCTTCGTAGATCTTAGGGGTAGGTCAGGTTCATTGAATTTGTCCTACATTATGTTCTTCGGCTCTCCTTCTAGAAATATCTTGAATCTCTTAATAGATTTACAATAAAATGTTTTACAGTGCATTAAATGCTTTCATACAATCAATAAATAAAGTCAACACATTTTACATAATCCAAGAATTCAACGATGTCAGTTAGAAATCTGAATTCTTCCTCAAATGTAAAATACTGACACTTGGTCAATACTGTGTTCTACTTATCGGTCTTCACTAGAAAGCTCACTCACCACACAAACTATCTTCCTCAACAATTAACTAGTGTTCGGTCAACACTAAATTTACTTGGCATATACTAGCTTGGTCGACACTAACAACACTCGGCTTACACTAGATTTCTTCACTTTTTCTTGGTTAAGCCTACCAGTCATTCTTACTTAGATAAACAATACATTGTCTTATCATTGTGCCACATAATCAAGTACTCATTAAAGTTTCAAGATAACTCAACCTTTCCTTAGGTGCTATTGTTACCAACCTTGCCTACCCCTTAGCAAAACTCAAATAGATATAGTACTTTCTTAAATAGCAACAGTCTTACCAGTTAAGGTTTGACATCAATGAAAATACAACAATTGCTTCAATTGTAGTTTCCAACAATCTCCCTCTTTGGCATTGATGGAAACACCATATGAATATCACATGAATTACCAACCAATCCAAAAACTTATCTGTCCATCAAAAATATTAATAATATCCTTAGCTTCATTTTGATATAGAATCAATTAGCCATGCTTGACCGTCCATTGAATTTCTCCCTCTGTCTTGATCTTCTCATTCTGTGTATTCATCTGTGATCATCTCCCTCTTTGACAAAAATGTCAAAGCAATAGAAAAAACATACATCCTACAGATGTAAATATGATCTTTTCAGTTTAGTAACAATATTTCTCCCTCTATCATCTTTTCTTATGACTGATTCTTGACTTTGCTGTGCTTTTCACAACTCTAGGCTGCTCCTACAGTGTGACCTTCTCTGCATCAATTTGTTAGATTTTTTATACAACATATTTGATGCAGTGCTCCTAGCTTGACTAGGCAGCCTCAGTTAGGGGAAGGACCCCTAATTGACTTCTCAGGTATTCATGAGCTTCTTTAGGTAAAGCCTTAGTGAATATGTCTGCTAATTGTTCTTTTGTATTCACATATTCCATGCGGACCTCTTTATCTTGTACCAGTTCCCTCAAGTAATGATACTTGATGGAAATGTGTTTGGTCTTTGTGTGCATCATTGGATTCTTAGAGATGTTGATAGTACTTGTGTTGTCATAGAAAATGACAATTGGTTCAGTGATTTCTTCTTTCATGCCTACCAACAATTGCTTTATCCATATCAAATTTGAACAGATCATAGCTACAGGCACATACTTGACTTCAACAATAGATTGGGAAATGCAATTATGTTTCTTGCTTGTCCAGGAAACTAATCTTTGTCCAAGGAAGAAAGCTCCACCACTAGTACTCTTTCTGTCATCTACATTTCCTGCCCAATCAGCATCTATATACACTCTCAGTTCAAACTTTTCATGCTTCTTGTAGTACAATCAATAGTCAACAATTCCCTTAAAATATCTCATGATTCTTTAACTGCCATCATGTGAGTTTCCTTAGGATTGGCAGAGAATTTTTCTACAATCCCAATAGCTAATGCAATATCTAGTCTACTATGTACAACACATTGTAGCTTTCCGATAATAGATCTATACAAAGTCTAGTTAACTTCTATAGCATCATCATTTTTAGACAACTTTTGTCTAGTAGCCATGGGAGTACTTACTAGCCTTGAATCTTCCATACCAAAGGTTTTCAGTATCTCATGAACATATTTAGACTAGGTGATGAAGATTCCTTTCTCCATCTGATATATACTTGCAAACCAACAAAAAATTTGATCTCCCCAAACATACTCATTTCAAATTCAGTTTGCATTTCATTTGAAAATTTCTTACACAAGGCATCTTGTCCACCAAATATAATATCATCTACAAAGATCTTAACTAACAAGATTCCTTTACCTTCTTCATCTTTCATTTGTAGATTGCTTGTGTCATTTTTCCTTGAGAATCCAATCTGTATTAGGTAGTTGTGCAATCTCTCATACCATGCTCTGGGAGCTTGCTTCAATCCATACAGTTCTTTAATCAGTTTGCAAACCATGTGTCTTCTGTTTGGATCAACAAATCCTTTTGGATGTTCAATATACACTTCTTCTTCCAATATACCATTTAAAAATGTAGACTTAACATCCATTCGGTATACCTTGAAATCTTTATAGGCAATATATGCAAGTAGAGTTCTTAATCCTTCCAATCTTGCTATAGGGGAAAATGTCTCCCCATAATCTATTCCTTCTTCCTGTGCATAGTTTTTGCATACCAGCCTAGCTTTGTTTCTTGTGATATGACCATGCTCATTCAGCTTATTATGAAATACCCACTTTGTCGCAATGACATTCTTATTTTCTAGTCTCGGCACCAAAGTCCAGGTATCATTCTTCTCTATCTGGTCTATCTCTTCATTCATTGCTTCTATCCAGTCTTCATTTTCTAATGCCTCCTTTGTTTTCTTAGGCTCAAATTCACATAGTAAACATGTTGGATCTCTTGCCTTGCTTCTGGTCTGAATTCCAGTATCTTTATCTCCAATAATCTATTCAAGCTTGTGATGTCTCCTTACATATTGTGCTAGAATAGGTTCTACTCTCCTTTCATTTTGCTCATCAGGCTCACCAACAAGATTGTCAGATTTAGCTTCTGAATGCTCGGCAACCTCTTCCTGATACTCGACAGCTTCTTCCTGTCACTCAGCATGTTCTTCTTCTCTCTCAGCATTATTTTCCTAATGCTCGACATTGCTTAGCTAAGACTCAGCATCAGGTGTAGGTCTGTCACTTTCCTCTTCTTCCTCTATATACACAAAAGATCTGTAATCTTTTGGTTCTCTATTACTACCAGCTTCATTTTTCTCTGCATACTCATCAAATTTGACATTTACACTTTCCACAATTTTTTTAGTGTTAGAGTTCAAACACTTGTAAGCTTTACTTTTTGTGGAATAGCCTAGGAATATACCCTCATCACTTTTAGCATCAAATTTTCCATTTCTACTATCCTTTAATATGTAGCACTTACTTCCAAAAATTCTAAAGTACTTTATATTCAATGCATACCCATGCCATAATTCATAAGGTGTTAGATTTGTACATTTTTTTATTTGTACTCGGTTAAGAGTATAAACAGCTGTACTTACAGCTTCTTTCCAATACTTATGTGCAACATTCTTTTCAATCATTAATGTCCTTGCACAATCCAAAATAGATATGTTCCTTCTCTCTACTATACCATTATGTGGAGGAGTTCTAGGTGAAAACATCTATCTTTTGATTCCTCTATCATTGCAAGATAGATTAAATTCATTTGATGTAAATTCTCCACCTCGGTCATATCTCAGACACTTCAAGTTCTTACCTATCTTTTTTTCAACCTTAGCCACATACCACTTAAAAAATTGAAAGGCATCAGATTTTTCCTTTAAGAACATTACATGCATCATTCTAGTATAATCATCAACAAACAGAATAAAATATCTAGCACCACAATAGCTTTGTACACCCATCGGTCCACAAAGGTCAGTATGAACCAAATCTAAGATATTCTCAAAAGTAACATTTTTTCTCTTGAAACTAGACTTTGTCATCTTACCCAACTAACATTCTTTGCACATTACATTCTCAGGTTTCTTCAATCTAGGTAAACCTCTCACTTTCTTTTTCTTACTAATCTCTACCAAATTATCAAAGTTAACATGACATAGCCGCGTATGCCATAACCAAATATCATCAAGTTGTGCAATCATACATGTTTCTTCAGATAGGTCTAGATAGAAAAAATTACCTCTTGTATGTTCTCCACTTCCAATCAGTTCACCAGTGGCATCAAATATTTTGGCCTTCCTGTGATGAAATTCCATTCGGTAGCCAGTGCAATTAAGTTGTGCACCACTTAGTAGATTATAGTTAAGACCCTCAACCCAATAAGCATTTTCACAAGTGATCTTATCAGTCAGCTTAATCAATCCTTTTCCTCTAACAAGACATGGTGCATCATTACCAAATTTCACACTTCTACCTTTATAATGATCTAAGGTATCAAACTTACTCTTATCTCCAATCATATGATGTGAACAACCACTGTCAATAATTCATTTATCATTTTTGTTCACATAAGATATCAATGCAGTTTTCTCATCCTCATCAGATTCATCTTTCATTGCAACATAGACAACTTCAATTTCAAAATCATCACTATCAGTGTCAGTCTCTTCTTCGGCAATGTAGCAAGATTTCTTACCTTTCCCTTTATAGTCCTTTTATCTTCGGTAACCTCTATCTTCTCTTTTTTCTTTATGCTTGTTTTCTCTTTCTTCATCCTTATTATCCCTATCAGGACATCTAGCAGCTATATGACCAACTTTATTACATGAAAAACATATAATAGGGAGTTTACCTTTGTACCATCCTTTTCCCCTTTTCAGTCTTCTAGCCATAAGAGCTTCTAGATCGTCAAGTTCTTCATCAAATGTGTCACTGTCACTTTCACTTTCACTTATGCATTTTTATTTTTCCTTCTTTGACTTACTCAGAACCATTTGTGACTTAAAAGAAGATTTAATATTACCAATAGTGAAGTTATCATAGTTAGAAATTTCAAAAGCAGTAAGCTTACCAACCAAACTTTCCAAACTAAGAGCATTAGTAGAGTTACATCTAGATTCCTGGATTGCAAAAATTTTGATTGCATAGATAGGATGCAGAGTTCTCAATACTTTTCCTATTATAGTTTCATCATCAATAGTTCCATTTGTTCCTCTAATAGCATTTACAACTTCTTTTATTCTACCACAATATTGTGCAATATTATCACCTTGCATTCTCATTTCATCAAATTTACCTCTTAGACTCTCGACTTTTGCTCTCAACACATTTATGTCACCACCATAAATATTTGCAAGAGTGTCCAACATTTTCTTTGTAGTATTGTAGTCTTTCATGTCTTCAAATTCTGGATAACTTAGGGCAGATGCAATCTCCAACATTGCTTGGTTGTGCTCTTGTTTAGCTTTCATTTCCTTGGTAATTAGAGGAGAAATAGGTGTGGCATAGTCATTCTCAATAAAATACTTTTTAGAATCACCACTATCGGCCAGATGTAGCTTCATCAAGCTTTGCCATATAGGGAAGTTCTCCTTATTCAGCTTTGGTACCTCCTTCTTATAAATCTTGATCATTTGCTTCAAGTACCTTCAAACTTGTTCTCTGTAAGCACCAACAGCTCTAATACCAATTATTAATATGATTTAGAACAATAGAGAGGGAGGGTGAATCAATTGTTCTCAGGTCCAAATGTATAAAAACAAACTTTAAACTCTTCAACAAATCAGATCTAATAACCAACACCTACTTGCTCATTACTGATTGCATAATAGAAACATATAACAGTGCAGTCCACTTATCCAATAGCATCTAACTTGTAAAACACAAAAAATGTTCAAACCAAAACATTCACACAAGTATCAACACCAGGATTTATAGTGGAAACCCAATTTGGGAGAAACCACTTTGTAACATGTTACTATTATGTTCACTCTTCTGAAGTGAGCTCGGTGAAAAGTCAACCCTGTCAAAGGTTACAAACACACTATCAGGTGTGAGCCGGTTAAAGGATTTAAACCACTTTGTTAAAAGTGCACCTTTTTATAGGACTTACATACACTTCATTAGAATGCAACCTTGTTCAAAGGATTTATACCTATGACTATTAGGTCAACCTCTATTAAAAGGATTTTGACAGTTACAATGGTTAGAAAGTAGCATTAGTATTGATCTGAAAAACATACAACTCACTTTGCAAATATCAAATCCAATTTCATACACATTTGCTATCTTACTGACTGTGAACCTTTACCATCTCCATCACTGATCTGCGTAGAACTCTCTTCAAGCAATCACAACACTTCTCCTTCAGCCTTCTCTACCTAGACAGTCAGTAACATCAATAACACTTCCATCATCCACTCCCTTATTCAACATCTCGCTTAGGTTTCCTGAATACTTTCTCTATTAGGTCAATACATCTTTTGCAGCTTAATCTCTATCGTAGATCTTAGGGTTAGGTCAGATTCATTGAATCCATCCTACATTATGTTCTTCGGCTCTCCTAGAAATATCTCAAATCTCTTAATAGATTTACAATAAAACATTTTATAGTGCATTAAATGCTTTCATACAATCAATAAATAAAGTCAACACATTTTACATAATCCAAGAATTCAATGATGTCGGCTGGAAATCTAAATTCTTCCTCAAATGCAAAATACTGATGCTCAGTCAATAATATGTTCTACTTCTCGGTCTTTACTAGAAAGCTCGATCACCACATAAACTGTCTCCTCAGCTAACACTATCTTCCTCAGCAATTAACTAGTGTTCGATCAACACTGAATTTACTCAGCATATACTAGCTCAGTCGACACTAACAACACTCGGCTTACACTAGATTTCTTCACTTTTTCTCGGTTAAGTCTACCAATTTAGTCTTCATTCTTACTTAGATAAACAATACATTGTCTTATCATTGTGCCACATAATCAAGTACTCATTGAAGTATCAAGATAACTCAACCTTTCCTTAGGTGTTATTGTTACCAACCTTACCTACCCCTTAGCAACACTCAAATAGATATAGTACTTTCTTAATAGCAACCATCTTACCAGTTAAGTTTTGACATCAATGACAATACAACAATTTCTTCAATTGTAGTTTCCAATATGGCTACCTTAGCCTCAGTGTCAACAAATCATCTACGAGTTCTTGGTGGAAGAGTTACCTTGCCCCACCTATGACTCTCTTGAATCACACCTTATTTTCCAAATCATAGGCCATGACTCATCTTGCTATAGCCAAATTTATTTCTACCTTAAAGATAAAATCATCCCTAATGACTTATCCAAGAGTGAAGAAAAACCTAATTTGTCATGCTTCACATTTTTTAATCATTGCTAACAACTCGATGGTACTTTACTTAAGCATTTAGAATGTGAAGAGTCTGATAGGGTAAAAGTACAAAGTTGTGTCACGTTTCAAGCTAACTTATCAACACAACTAAATTTGAGTATTTCTAACTAAAATAATTTTTTTGTCAAACATATGGTCTAGCTAGATTCATTCTAGCTATGTTAGATAAGTCCTTCAACTTTTCCAATTGGAAATATCTATTAAATGCATGTTTTATACCAATTACTAAAGAAATAAAATTATTTCAAAAAAGTGATGTTTCAATAACTCCTACTCTTTTTATTGATATTTTTTTACAAATATAAAAACACCCTTTTTTAGAGCACAGAGTCAAGACTATCATCATATAATTTTTATAATATTTTAATTAGATCTAATATATTATAATTGCAAAATACTGCAAGTAGGTATTTTAACATTCGAGAACAAGCTGCTTCAAAAATAGAAAAAAATAGTAAAGCTTATCAAAAAAATTGAAATTTTATATTTAACACCAAAGGAGAGAGTTCTCTTCAAGAATGTGTAAATTTTTTTTTGAATGGTGTAGATTTCTTAGGGTAAATTTGGTGGGAGATGAAAACTATCGATTTTAGGTATGTTCAACTTCGAGTAGTTATAACGGAGAAAATATACATTGAAAACTAATTTTTCTTCTTTTCTACACTAGCTATACATTTCATCTATAACATATTTTGAAATCAAAAGAAAAAATGATTGTTTGCATATACTTTTTTGGTGGGAACAAGACCCTCATTTTTCAGTATTTTCAACAAGTAAAAAATAGACTTCAAAAATTAAAAAACTATGTGAATTCTTGTTCAATTTTTTAAAAACAAATTATAGGCATAAACTTCATCCACTTTTACACATTTCATTAGTTTACATCATCTCCAAATTCTAAACATAAATTTCATTTTTATGTCGTTAAAGTTAAAAAGATTGTGTGTTGTTGTCCTTTTCCTTTGTAAAAGTGTGACATAGCTTTGTACTTTTACCCGATAATGCTTTATGAGAAGTCCATGCAGGAGTATGTGGATCACATTCGAATGGTCTTGCTTTGGCCAAGAAACTCTTACATGTTGTATACTATTGGTTGATCATGGAGAAAGATTCTATTCAGTTCGCTAATGGGTAAAAGCACAATAAGTTGTCACCCTTTTACAAAGGAAGAGGCTAACAACATAAAAACTGAAAAACTTCAAGGGCATAAAAGTCACATTTCTGTTGAGCATTTGAAGATGATGTAAACTGATGAAATATGTAAAATAGGATGAATTTTATGCCTATAGTTTTTAAAAATTAATTTGAGAAAAAATTAATATATTTTTTTAATTTTTTAGGTCTATTTTTCATATCCTGAAAATACTACAAATAAGGGAGTTCACTTCCCGTCGAATCATTATAAGTAAAACATTTTTTTTCCCCCCAATTTCAGAATACATTTTAGATGACATGTATATCTAGTGCAAGAAAAAAGAAAGAAGTTTTTTCGATCTATTGTTTACCCGTTATAAGTATTGAAAGTCCACCTTACCTGAAATCAACAGTTTTTGTTTCCCGTCACTTTTACCTTATCAAAACTATAGAAAAAACCAAATAAATTATAGATTCTTGAAGAGGACTCTCTCCTCTAGTGCCGTATATAATTTTAAAATTTTTTGAATTGATTTAGTATTTTTCTATAATTTCTGAATCAACATCTTCTCAAAGTTTAATATACCTGCATGTAGTTTTTAGCAAATTTGTTTAACGTTTTGTAGATGAAACAATATAAAATTTATATGTCCAAAATCGTACTTCTGAGATCTAGAAAAAGGTACTTTTAGTTTTTTAACATTTTCTATTTTGATCTAAGAAAGGAACAATAGAAGTGCAAAATTCTAATTTTTTTGTGTTTTTGGTGGTTTAGCTACCAACATGGCATGCCACCTAAGTAGACTCGGTCAAGTCCGACTGGGCCGAGTCTGACTCAGCTGAGTCCCCCTAGGGGTCAGCCCCACTCAAATAGCCTAATAGTGTGCAAATGAGTGGTTTGTGATTTTTTTTAATATTAAAAATATTATTTAAACTCGGTTGAGTCCTACTCAGCCGAGTACCACTCAGCTCAGTCCAATGGGCCATGTAGATGCCATTTGGCACCGTGCAGCACCTATGAGTACTGGGCCGTGTTAGACTCAACCGAGTCTAACTCGGCCAAGTTTAACTGGGCCGAGTGATTTGAGTTAGCCCAAAAGGTGACACTCGATTGTGCTTTTACCCTAACCAATGTAATAAATGCTAGCATCATGGAAATCTTATGCATGTTGTATCAAGAGAGTTGTTACCTCTTATTACACACTAGCCATTTCAGTAGTTGGCTTTTAACTTGATTATTTAGATTTATCCTTCATCTTATAATGGACACAAATTCACCATAAATTCTAAAGAGTACTTTACAAAGTGGGTTGAGGTTGTACCTCTAATCAAATCCACTAGCAAGAAAGTATCCATGCTTAGCCTAAATTATATCATCCACAGATATGGTATCCCATCCTCTATAGTAATAGAAAATGGAGGACAATTTAAAAATAAGGATATTGATGAATTGTGTGAAAGGTTCACATAAAAAAATAGTGTTCGTCAATCTACTACCCCCAAGTAAATGGACAAGTTGAAGCATCCAACAAGAACATCCTAAAAATCTTGCACTGAATGGTTAACAACTCTAGCAGAGGCTGGCATTTATAGCTTAATCCATCTCTATGGCCATATTGCACCAACATTAGAACACCAACAAGAGCTACACAGTCATTTTCTCTTGTTTATAGTCATAGGTCGTTCTACCTGTTAAATTACAAATACCATCACTAAGAATATATTTGTGAGGGATTGTCATTGATGAGGAGTATAGAATCTTATGAGTCTAAGAATTAGAATTGCTATATGAGTGTGGGCAAGAGGCATTTGATCATCTCAGAGTATACTAGAAAAGGATATCTAGAGGGTATAATAAAAAGGTAAGATATAGATAATTTTAAGCTATAAATCTCATTTTGAGAGAGAATCCAAAGACACGGCAAGATAGAGAACATAATGGAAATTTTTAACCCAACCAGATGGGACCCTTCATTATCAAAGCTAGTGCTAGTGCCTATCAACTATCAAAACCTAAAGGAGATTTACTTCTTGATCTAATCAACATAGTCCATATGAAGAAATTATACACCTAACATCCTTAGTTCATTAGTTTTTATAGAAGAAATAGTTCTTAAAATAATCCAAAAACAATAGAAAGAGTTCCTGAAATAATCCAAAAATAGCAGAAAAAGTTCCTACAATAATCCAAAAATAGCTGAAATAGTTCCTGAAATAATCCAAAACTAGTGGAAAATTGATCCTAAGAAAATCCAAAATAGCATAAAAATTTCCCGAAGAAAAGCAAAAAACATGGTAAAAGATCCTCAAAAAAAGGTATCTTGGTGAAAACTTGGCAAAGCGGCATCTTTATACTATCAAAAAATATTGGAAAAAGTCCTTAAAAATCATTATCTTGATGAAAACCTCACAAAAAAGCACCTTGATCATGTAAAAAAATCAAAAAGAGTAAAAGTACAACAAAAAATCAAAAATAAGAAAAAACTCCTTGGTAAAAACCTAGCAAACAAGCACCTTCGTAGAAAAAAGAGAAAAAATACAAGTGGTGAAAACCTGTCAATCAGGGTCTACTTATAATTAATCACTCCACATATCAATGTGTTGCTTGGCTATCTTACCTGTATCTTCATCACTTGTATATATCTTGAATATCATTTGTATCCTTGTACATATTGGTTGGTTTCAAGTCCTTCATTTTATCATGGCTTGGAGTCATTTTGCATCTTGTCCTTAGGGAAGTCACTTTTATCTGGAGGAAAGTTTCTAGTCATCAATTTGAGTTGACATGAGTGTCATAATAGTCATCCTTTCCAAATAGAGTCAGAGTCACACAACTTTCCTATGAATTATCAATTGTTCAACCACTAAACAATGGTGTTTCTCAACACCACCCAACACACAATGGTTTTTGTCAACACCAGTCACCCAAAAATCAAATGTGTTTCTCAATGCCATAAAATGGAAAAATCTATCCACAAATAGAAATCAGAAAACAATAGCATACATGAATAATTTGAATTGATTTTGATTATTGTGTCTTCAGAGTAACTCTAAGATGTCTTTGAACTAGAGACACAAGGGTGATCCCACGAAGTTGTGTCCCACTTTTAGGGACGAACAAAATCGGTGAGTTGGAAAAAAAAAAACTTTAGAGGCTTCATACGAAGTTAATACTTTGTGTGAAGTGGTGGACCCACTTCACAGGAAGTACCCTAGACAAGGGGCTTCGTGCAAAGACCCCTCCTCATGCAAAGACCCCTATGTAGGGGTCTTTGCGCGAAGCCCCTTTGGGCTAGATTTTTATATATATTTCTGGCGTTTATTTTTTTATTCTCATTGTCACTGTCATACTTTGCGAACCCCAAGCCTTAGAGCGAAGCACCTCAGTACATCAGCACGCCAGTGCCTCCTGAGCTTCTTCAACATCTTTAGATTGTAAGCAGTATCAGGTACACACATTTTTCTCATTTTTTATTGTAAATAATATGTTTTATATTTATTTTAGTTAGTTATTTGTTTTAAATAATTTTTTATTTGTAGAAATGTTAGAAAATTGTAGTTAAATATTATCTAATATGTTAGAAATTAATAGTAGAATGTTAGAAAATCGTAATTAAATATTAGAAAATGATAGAAATATTAAAAATCGTAGTATAAATGTCAGAATATGTTGGAAAATGGTAGAAAATCGTAGTAGTTTGTTAGCAACTAATAGAAAATATTTACAAAACATTAGAAACCGTAGTAGAAATGTTAGAAAATAATAATATTAAAGTAATAAATTGTTAAATTTTATGTTTAAAGTTAGAAATGTTAGAAAATGTTAAATTTTAAGTTTAAAGTTGTAAATATTAGGAATCTCTCTCTCTCTCTCTATCTCACATGTACATGAATTTTTAGTAAATATTAGTTAGTTATTTGTTTTAAATAATTTTTAGTTTGTAAAAATATTAGAAAATTGTAGTTAAATTTTTGAAAATGATCTAGCAGTATGTTAGAAAATATTAAAAAATTGTAGTGCAGTAAGTTTCTAGGACCCTTATTTCTCCCTTATGACATATTAAGACACTTAGGATCCCTTAGGAATCTCAAGATCTTATAATACATATTAGGATGTCCTATGACCCATTGATGTACATGATAGGTTCCATTAATACATACAAGGACTTATTGCACCTATGACTCATTAACATTATAGGACTCTTATCTGAATCCCTTATGAAATATTAAAACAAATATGAAACCTTAGGACCCCCAAGACCCATTAAAGAATATTAGGATGTCCTAGGACCACTTAGACCACTTATCACATCTACGACCCATTAATATTATTGGACCATTATACATCCACTACAAAATTTTAATACATATATGACCCATTCGGATCCTGAAGACCCATTAACATATCTTAGGTTGTCCTATGACACATTTATGTATCTTAGATTCAATTAATACATACGAGGATCCACTAATGTAACCTATGACCCCTTAGGACCTTTTATGTTACCCACAACCCCTTAAGACACTCTAGGACTCTTATCTATACCTTATGACCTCTTATGTTACCCACGACCCCTTAAGACACTCTAGGACCATTATCTATAGCTTATGACATATTATGTTACCCACGACCCCTTAAGACACTCTAGGACCACTTATGTTACCCACGACCCCTTAAGACACTCTATGACTCTTATCTATACCTTAGGACCTCTTATGTTACCCACGACCCCTTAAGACACTCTAGGTCATATTAGGTCATATTAGGAAACAAGGTATTTCTAAGTTGTTTCTCTCTCTAGATATTTTAAGTTGATGGTGAAGACTTGTCTTAATGTTCATCATGTAAATGTGATATTTTAATACCTAATTTTAGAGCTAATTTTATGCAGTCAAGGATGGTGGATCCAATGAAGGATAGTCCAAACCTTGCAGCCAAAAGAATTACATGACAAAATACTCAACACAATAGACAACACCATAAATGTTTCAAGTAATTTGCGTTAACATGCCCGACTGTAAGGCCTTCCAGGTTAGGGCCAATTACAAAATGAAACAATTCTACAAGATCCACAACTAGATCCAATACAATCTCAGCTAGTTCAGTTTTGAAGACAATCAGAAGTTGATGGAAACCCTAAGGCAGATCTAAACTTAAGCTCGCAAGCCTCTAAGAAATCTCCTTGTTCCCTAGTATACAAACCCCTATCTCTACTACAAAGGACTAGCAGATTATAATCTAATCTGCAAGAACATCAAGAACTTTTCCACAACTTCACCAACTTCAGCTTTCAAAACCTTAGATCTGACTCACTAAGTTTTCCAAGTCATGAACCTTTTTCGCTAAGTTCTGTCCCCCAAAAGATCTGCCCAAGCCCTCCTTAAATACTAAGCATCAGCCACAAGTTAGCTGGATGAAATCCTTAACTTCCAAAACAAATAATTAAATGTCATACAAGTCAGCTTACAAATGTATACAAACATTTAATTTTTCATGTCGGCCCAAGACAATGGGTACCAAAAATTAATTCCCCAAGTCGGCTCAACAAATCACATAGAACTCTAGTCGGTAAGTGAGAACTACTGAGAAACAGTTAAATTAATAAGCACACCAGGCATAACTGAGCACTAGTATCAATCGAGCATCATAGGCATGACCAAGAAACAATTTCACCGAGCAATAGAGACTACCGAGTTCCTTCAGTGATTGAGCTTCCTTCAATGACCGAGACCGTCGGTCAAGGCTGCAACCGAGTAAAAATTGACCAAAACACAAACACTCCATGTAGTTTATCAAGGACATAGAATGTCCCTGCCTAAACCTTGGATGCCCCTACATCAGACACCCTAGGTTCCAGAAGATGTTCATATGTGAGAAGAACATCTTTCAGGATTCAACACATAAATCCTAAACTAGTTCTTCACATATAAGTCCTTCACCTTTTCTGCTTGCAAAGTCTTCCACTTTAGTTTCCTTTGTCTCTTCAAGTCTTTTCTTGACAATGTACAGGTCGATTCTTCATACTGATCATTCATTTTCTCAGGATCCACAATCTCAACTTGGCTACCAATACTCAGGATTCTCCTACCAAGTGTTGCATCCATCAAAGGTATCAATGAAAACTTCCTGTCATTATTCTCAATAGTAAACACATTTCTTACACAGTCATAAATAGCTCTGCAATCATATTGCCAAGGTCTACCGAGCAATATATCACAACTATTCATCTTCACAATGTCACAAAGCACAAGATCCTTGTATTGGCCAATCTGAACATCAATGAAGCATTGTTCTCTAACTTCCAAAGCATGAACATCTTGTAACCAACCAAGCCTATAAGGACAAGGATGTTTCATTCTCTTCAAACCAAGTTTCTGAACTAGGTCCTCAGCAACAAGGTTATCAGTGCTACAACTATCAGCAATAACATCATAGAGTTTGCCTTTAGTCTTGCATTAGGTCCTAAACAAGTTACTCCTTTGACAAGGTTCATCCTTTGTACCAAAAAATGTTTGCTAAAGCAACAAGTTCTCTGATTCAGGTTCATTCTAAATGTTCTCATTCATCATAGCAGTTCGTCAATCAACCTTCTTCTATGTGCATTTAAAAGAACAGTGTCCTTCCCCTTCATAGTTATAGCAAGTACCCTTAAAGATAACTCTACATGTCTTCTTCTTTGGTTCCACAGGTTTTTGTTCATCTTTTGCATCAGTCAGCTTATCCTTCACCATGTGATCAACCTTATCTTTCACTTAGGAGTTACTAGGTTGTTTCCGCTTCAACTTATCTTCTTCCTTCAAAGCATACTGATAAGAATCTTCAATAGAATCAATCTTCAGCATACCAAGCTCATCCTGAATATTGAATCTTAGACCATTCACATATTGAGCTACCTTTTCCTTACCAAGCTCTCATTTTCCAGACTGGATGGTAAGTTTGTAGAACTCCTCAGTATAATCTTCAATAGACAAATCCTTCTGCTCCAGATTCTGCAACTTCTTAAACAAATCAAGTTCATAGTCAGTCGATATGAACTTAGCTTTCAATTTAGTCACCATCAATCTACATTGATTGATCTTTGTTTAACCTTCATCCTCTCGGTCTCTTTGTAGTTCTTTCCATCAAAGAGTAGCATGTCCTTTCAACTTTGTTTGTGCTAATCTCACCCGAAGAGGATCTTCAATTTCTTCTAGATCAAATAAATCTTCAAGTTCAACAATCCAATCAATCAGATTGTCAGGCTTCAAAGTACCAGAGAAAGTAGAATCTTCCATTCGGTAATTACTAAACTGAGTAGCAGGTCTAGGCAACTGAGCAGTTTTGTCTTCACCAGATCTATTCCTCTGATCATCACCACTAGATCCAGTAGTTTCAAATTCTTCAACATCTTCTTCATAGCCATCCTCAGTACCAACATTCCAAGGTATACCAGCAACAGTTCTCATGATCTCAATGACCATATCATTCTTCATTAATTCCAACTCAAGTCTAAAATCTGATTTCACCTTCTCTGTGATCCGGGATTCAATAGTATCACAAAGATCTGAAATAACTCTATGGTCCAATCTTCTCAAAGGCATCCTTAAAGATAAGAGAAACCCTCTACAAAAAACCCTCACTGACCACCTTGTGACAATCTCCAAGTTGCAACAAGTCAGATCTCAACATGCAATATTGTAAGAAAACTAGGGCACAATTTCACAAGTTTAGTGTTTGAGATCTGCAATCCAGATTGTGCACAATTTTTGCTTCAATAAGATCAACTTCGCAAGATCAACCTTGCTAGGTCAAACTTCTGCTTCAACAAGATCAAACTTTTCCTCCAACAGGAACAAACTTCACTCTGATACCACCTTATGCAATCAGGGATGGTGGATCCAATGAAGAATAGTCCAAACCTTGCAGCCAAAAGAATTACACAGCGGAATACTCAACACAATAGAAAACACCATAAATGTTTCAAGTCATTTTTATTAACATTCCTGGCTGTAAGGCCTTCCAGGTTAGGGCCAATTACAAAATGAAACAATTCTACAAGATCCACAACTAGATCCAATACAATCTCAGCTAGTTCAGTTCTGAAGACAATCAGAAGCTGATGGAAACCCTAAGGCAGTTCTAAAATTGAGCTCACAAGCCTCCAAGTAATCTCCTTGTTCCCAAGTATACAAACCCCTAGCTCTACTACAAAGGACTATCAAATTATAATCTGATCTGCAAGAACATCAAGAACTTTTCCACAACTTCACCAACTTTAGCTTTCAGAACCTTAGATCTGACTCACTAAGTTTTCCAAGTTATGAACCTTTTTCTCTAAGTTATGTCCCCCAAAACATCTACCCAAGCCCTCCTTAAATACTAAGCATCAGCCACAAGTCAATTGGATGAAACCCTTAACTCCCAAAACAAATAATTAAATGCCATACAAGTCGGCTTACAAATGTATACAAACATTTAATTCTGCATGTCAGCCCAAGACAATGGCTACCAATAATTAATTCCCCAAGTCATCTCAATAAATCACATAGAACTCCAATCGGTAAGTTAGAACTATTGAGCAACAGTTAAATTACTGAGCACGCCAGGCATCTCCGAGCACTAGTATCGAACGAGCATCACAGGCATGACCGAGCAATAATTTCACTGAGCGCCAAAGCCAAATGAGTTCCTTCAGTGACCGAGCTTCCTTCAATGACCGAGACCATTGGTCAAGGCTGTAACTAAGTAAAAACTAGCCAAAACACAAACTGATGAAGGGTGCTCCCCTTAATACAAAAAACACAACAGAAACAAAGAAAAAACAACAATATGCAAGAACAGAAAATTAACTTCTTATTATCTCTACAAATGTGGAATTACAAACTTTCAAAATTACAATATGCAAAGCCACATGGGCATTCCCTTACAATATTCTATAGGACAAAGCCTCGAATCAATACCCAGATCTATACCCAGAACTTCCCTAGACAACACTACGGGCCTTCTTTATATAGGCATTTTCCAATGCCTGAGAAGGTTCCAAAAATTTAGCCCTTAGGGCCGACCAAACTTAGAATTATTTTATTTTTCAATTTATTACATCAAAGTCAGCTCAAAATAACTTTTGAAACCTGAACAAAAATTTTGAAGGAAAATTATTTTCTACCATTTCAGGTGACCTGACTTCTGGAGACCATAAGTCATCACCAATTGACCCGATTGACTATTATAACCCCATTTTAGAAAGGCCACGAAGCACTCTACAGGCTTGACTTGTGCAAGAACCTATCACCAAAATTTTTGATCTCATCTGGGGCCTCTAAAGCCTTCAAAACTAAGTTCAAAGTTTATGTACCCTACTACCAAAATCAAAAATCTTCAATATCTTCAAAACTAGACTTGATCTAGCCATGAAACTTTACTGGCAGGCTGATATGACTAAGATGAACCTCCACATGTAAATAGCATCTCTGCACAAGATAGCCCTTATTGAATACAAAAATAGAAATATTTTTGGGTGATGCAAGATTGCTCTTACACCCAGGATGATCCTGCATCACAAACAGTCCATGTAGTTTTTCAAGGACATAGAATGCCCCTGCCTAAACCTTGGATGCCTCTACATCATAATTAGACCTACTAATACTAATTATTAGAAATTAGGACCTGTTACCCAAAATTTCCCATTCTTTCAATTCTGGCCTATGCAAATGTCTAGTTCCTGTTGCATCTTGTTTTTCTTGCAAAGTTGATCCATAGGTTTTTATGCTTTCCACTCTGAACCCCATGTCCTTTGATGTGTCACCTTGCCCCAATTCAAATCACATCACTTAATTTGCAAAACTCACAGAGATATTCAAGTTTAAGTGCTTGCAGGAAATACTCAGGTCACAGGGGTTCCAAAAAATGTTTAGTGTCGAAAACCCTCTGTGTTTTTGACCTTCAAGAGAAAACCCTCTATGTTTTCAACCTTCAAGCACACAACTCTGACCAGGTGGGTCCCAATTCCTCATAACCATTACCGGTGTGGAAGATCCAACGGTGGTCGCATGTTTGCATGGGATCTTCCAACCCCATGAGATCACGCGACAACCATCAGATTGGAATCTCAGTTTGAGTGGGTCCATGTCCTAGAGGCTTATTAAGGTGTTGATGACAGAGCGACTAGAACAAATAGTAGAATGCCAGGTGGCATAAATGGGCCCAGAGTTTGAGCGGCTTGGTGACTAAAGGGTTTGCCTCCATGTACCCCTGACTTTTCATGTTACCGCCTTCAGTTCACAGTCCCAAGAAGAATATAGTTGGTCGCATGATCGCATAGCATTCCTAGCCGCATGCGATCATGCGACAAGTGGTCAATGGTCAATGGGTCTTCGGCAGCTGCTGGTGGGTCCTCGGGTGGTGACATGTCCATTTTTCAGTGGTCGGCTGGGTGATGATAGGGCCATCGGTGGGTCCGATGGTCAGTAGTTCTATGGAGATGCCAACTTGTCCAAGATCTACGGTGGTCGTATAACTGCATGGGATCAGAAGATCCCGTGCAATCATGCGACCACTGTCCGATCTTACAGTGTTTAAGCATTTGTTGTGGGTCCAAATTTCAGTGAGGTGGCAGTAGAAAGAGATCTACAGTGGTTGTAAGATCTCATGGAATCTTTTGACCCCATGAGATCTTGCGCCCGCCGTTAGATTTGAATCTCAGTCAAGGTGGGCCCGGGGTTGGTAAAGCAAGTGCACAGTTGTGTGGATAAAGGGTTTCACGTGGTCACCAGATGTAACTGGAGTTAAGAGAAGGTTGAAGCGACTCTGCGACTAAGAAAAGGTTGAACCTGGGGTGAAGCTTGTGGTTAAATTATAGTGCGATCTTGAGCCCCAAGTGTCTTGTGTGGTAGACTAGCAGATTCTAAAGGTTTGTCACATGATCGCATGAAGCCTTTTGGGCTCATGCGATCATGCGACCAACGTTCAAATTCAAGTAGTGTGACTTTTTGGTGGGCTTTCTTCTACAAAGGACGTTGCGAAGTGGTGGGGTAGCTCAGAATTGACTTCTGAGGACATGCGCAGTTAAGGGAAGATGATGAAGAGGTCTGACCGGCTGTCAAGGGTTGATCTTTATCCCAGCAAGGTACCAGTTTGTGCATAATTGGTGGAGTTGCAGGGAGGTAGTTGAGTCCAGGTTGTTTATCTGTAGGCAATGTAGTATAGGGATGGTCACGCAAACCTAAGGTCTGATCAACCATGTTGTTGTAGAATTTATTCATGATCAGATTTGATTGATCATTTGGATCGACCTAGGGTTTATTATTAAATTGTCAATCTTGTAACCCTGGTTAGTTTTGACTCCTGCCTGCGTGCAGTTGAGTGATGTATATATATATTTTTTTTGGATCTTTTGAGCTCAGAATCCAGCAATTGTAAAAAGAAAGTTTCTTTCTCAGAGAGCAATTTGTGGCAATTTTCCTTCCCTTTGGTTTTCTACAATTGTAATTTTCATTGATTGTTCAGATATTGTAAAGTATTTTGTGACATTCTTGTTGTCCTTATGCTTTCTTGTGTGGATTATCTCTTATTAGATCAAAGTGTATGCATGTTTTCAATGATATCTTAGGGTTCCTAATTCCTCTTACTTTCTGTAATTGTGTGTGTTACTATGTTTGATATGATTTAGATGTTTTGTGGGTATACTTCAGCCCCTAACAGTCTTGTCTCAATCTTACACTGAGTTATAGGAGTGAATGTTTGTTTGTAGGTGATAGATTGTTGTCTAATCCTAAGAGTCTTGTTGTTTGTGAAAGAATCTTTCTCTTTCCCTTAATACCCTCTTTTGTTTGTAGACCCTTCTATGAAATACTTATGCAAGCCTATTCAGTAAGTTGTGATCTACTAGACCTAAGTCTTTCACTGGTTTCATCCCTCTATACTGAGATCCAAACCCTAGTTTTGGTGCATCACCTAGTAGGTAGTTTGCTTTCTTGTTATTTCCCTTTCATGCACTCCTTCTAACCCTTTCCCCTCAAATTTTTACTTTCATGCCAAGAGAAAACTAAGTTGACAATCCAAGAGGAACCAGCCTAGAACCTGGAGGTTTCATCTCAGTTAGCATAGGTCCCACAACCTAGAGATGATTCCCAAGTTATATTGAGTTATCAAGACTAAGAGAGCTTGAGAAAAGGCACAAACTCAGTGTATAACAGGACCTATTAAGACTAATTAGAGATCTAACTAGACCTATTAGGACTAAGTAGACCTAGCTAGGACCTATTAGGACCAATTAGACCTATTAGGACTTTAACCAACATTAGTCTTACCAATTAGATGTATTAGGACCTATTAGATCGAAATAGACCTAACTAAACCTAGCTAAACCTATTAGGACCAATTAGATAGGTAACTAGACCAATTAGGACCTATTAGGAACAAAATTTAGGACCTATTAGACTTAACTAGACCTAACTGTACCAAGACCAATTAGGACCTATTAGGAAAAAAATTTAGGACCCAATTATCTACCTAATTAGACCTAATTAGACCTATTAGGACCAATTAGGACTAATTAGAATCAATTATGACCAATTAGAACTAATTAGGACCTAATTAGACTCAATTAGAACTAATTAGGACCTAATTAGACTTAATTAGAACCAATTAGGACCTAATTAGACTCAATTATAACCAATTAGGACCAATTAGTCCACTAATGAGGACCTCTTATGTTACTCACGACCCCTTAAGACACTCTAGGACCCTTATCCATAGCTTATGACATCTTATGTTACCCACGACTCCTTAAGACACTCTAGGACCACTTATGTTACCCATGACCCCTTAAGACACTCTAGGACCTTTATCTATAGCTTATGACATCTTGTGTTACCCACGACCCCTTAAGACACTCTAGGACCACTTATTGCACCTGCAACCCATTAACATTATAGGACTCTTATCTGGATCCCTTAGGACCCCTTAGGACCTCTTATGTTATCTACAACCCCTTAAGACCTAATAAAACCTCTTATGTTATCTACAACCCCTTAAGGCCTAATTAGTACATCTTAGGACCCTTAAGACCTAATAAGACCACTTACATGACCTAATAGGACATATAATTTTATATATTTAGATATTTATTTCCATTTTACATGCAGTTATATCATGTAATCAAGTACTTAAATATTAACACTTAGCTTTCACATGTTATGTATCTAGATGGCCACTCAGGATGCACCTCAAACTCCTGATATGCAGACCATTTTTCATATTGCTAATATGAAGATGGCTCAACTTAGTCTATCCTTATGTCTTCAATAGATGATATATATAGAGAGACTTGTGCTACTATATTGACCAGTTTGGAGACTATGACTACAAGATTGAGGTCTCACTCCTCCTTCACACCTCAGGTAGTTGAGAGCATTTTTTGAGAGTTGAGGGCCGAGGTCTCAGGTGATGTTTCCTTGGTGAGGGTTTAGAGCCTCTTCCCCAAGGAAATCATCAAATGAGAGGTTTTCCCACATTATGAGGGGAGGGCAGTGGTGAGGGCATATCAGGTCACACAATGTGGGATTCCTTAGATCGCATGTATGATTTACCCTTGATTTCTTGTAGCACATGGTCATTATCCAAATAACAACCAGATTCCATTATATTTTGCACAACAATTGTATGCTGAGTTCCGATTGGGACTCAGGGTCAACTATTTAGATCTCCTAGAATATTATGGCTAGGGGCTCGGTAGGGTTGCAGACCATGATCAGTATCATAGGGCTGATCAAGTTGTATAGCCTCGTAGATAGCTAGTTGGGGATAGGACTCTAGTAGTGGCACCATTGATGGCTACTACTTCAGATAGAGTCGTCATTACTTCTCAGAGGGGAGTTGTGGATAGTATAGGACATATTGATTTTGTAGCCACATCCATCACTTTAGACTCAGTGGGTAGATACATTTTGACTAGACCGAGTAGAGCCAGATCATCTTCTGAAGATTTTTCTAGTATTATTGTAGGTGTGACTGAGGAGGCATATAGAGCTCTTCATATACCTAGAGAGATATGAGCACTGCCAGGTCATCATAGTCATTTAGATATGGCCCTTTACTTTTTGGAGGATCTCCTGCAGGCCTATTCTCATATTACTAACATGCATAAGATCCCAATACATTCAGTCATGGATTTCATTGCACTTGCATGGGGTCCTGTAGTTCCACTGACATGAGATGCACCATCTACTAGTCAGGCACAACATAGTGCTGAGCGCTCTGCACCCACAGATCACTCTACAGTTGCAGAGCTAGGTATACGGGTTGGAGATGTATGCATCACCACTGAGCGCCTAGACACTTTTGATGAGAAATTGCATGGGTTGGGCCAAGTGAACATTGGCACTGATGTCAGGTCATATATGGATATGTTATTGCATCCAGATGGTTCAGATTCTACATCACTCCCCTCCCAGCTAGTGTCACCCCTACACTCCTCATTACTAGAGAGGTTTGGGACCTTAGGTGGTGTGGGTGATGCAATTTCAATTATGATACAATGGTGTAGTGTGCTAATTATCCTCCTGCTCCTGAGACCCAGACACATATAAAATTTTCTTCTCTTTTTTCTTAGGATTTATAGTGAATAGTTAATTGTAGACATGTGTATTAATGTTTGTTCAATGTATAATATTTTGTAGGAATAGTTAGCAAAGCATGTTACCTCTAGTGTGGGCTTAGAGCATCTTCCTATGAGAGATCCACATCATGTGATAGCTACTAGTGGCCAGGTAAGTTTTAGATATATGTATGTTTAAGCATGCATGTGTACACATGTATTTATATTTCAAGTACTTTACATAATATATATACTATGCACATGTATATAACTAACTATTGTACACTAAATTTGTAGGGGTCATTCACTTCTTTACAGCCAGAGGATGCTTTTCATAGGAGCAATTCGGAAAATGTGACACCTAGTAGTGGTTAGGTAAGTTTTAAAAATATGTAAGTTTAAACATGCATTTATAATATTTCAATTATTTTAGATTATTATTATATATACATGCATTTATATTCACAGGGATCAATTGTTGTCTCATAGCCAAAGGATGCTTGTGGCAGTCACTTAGAGGGTCGCTCTATTTGTATGCACCTAGATGACTCCCTAGTTTAGGACATGTTTTATGCAGAGTGCAACAGTGGAAGGTTTGGTTTTACACAAGAGCTTAAAGATCTAAGGCACAACTGACTTCTAAGTCTCAAACAAAGACTCTAGGAAGTGACTCAACACACTATCCTTCCTTTTAAACACTTTGAACAATTCTCCAACCAATGGATAACTTCAAAAGATCAGACTTTGCAAGATTGCAATGCTTGCACACTGAGCCTATTTCACAAACAGGGCTATTAGGACTTTAAACCAACAAATGGTGTTTCTAATCCAACCACACAAGTAACACTTGAACCAATGATGGAATATGATGATGTCTAACACCTCAAACACTCTCCCACAAGACCAACTCCTGATCTACTCCAGCACTTCAAGAATCCTCCTAAGTACACAGACCTAATAGGGCCCTAATAGGCTTGGTTTTCAAAGGAAGACCAATGAAATGGGTACATAGATGAGTAAAAAGTCTTTGGACTTCTTAAGGGATTCCTACAAACACCAAATCCACTTTCCAATCACTTTCTTTCTTCTTCTATATCACCGAATACACAAATTCCTACAAATTAGGACCAAATACCTTCATATATTTGGCCTAGGGCTTGCTAGAAAAATTAGATTCCTCATTCCTCCAGCTTCCTCCTCCTATAATCTAAAAAATCATTCCAATACCCTTCATTTTCATTGGGTTTTGTGCAAATTGGTTGGTACAGTCATGAGCTATACCTCCATTTGCCCAAAACCTTATTGGAACTAGGGTTTCCTAGTTATTTGCAAAGAATTTGCTATATCTTGATATAGCAATCACAAAATCAGCTTAGAATAGGTGCATTCAAAAGATAATCCACCAACCTTGCCTCTCAAAACATCAATCTTGCACCCCCAGGTCGTACAGGTCATACAAAAATAGAACAACAGGGTTTTAACACAAAAAACCAGAGAATCTTTATTGATAGTATGAAAATTCCTACATATGTCAACCTCTTCTACTGGGAAGGTTGATAGTGTTGGTGGCTTGGATGGGTAGGTCTATCTGGTCAATAAGATTTTGAATACTTCAATATGATTGCAACTAGAGACCTAACATATGCATATCTTCATAATCATTCTCCCCAGCAGAGTCGCCATCTTGTTGGTGTTCTTTTTCCCCAAAGGTCAGCTTGGCATTAGGATTGACAAAGCTAGTGTCACATTCACTCAACACTCCAAATCTGACAGAAAAAAGGGCCAACTGACAAGGATCAAAGAGAGATCCTTCTACTCTTTGAGCTCCACATCACTCAGGTGGGTGTACCTCATCTGCCCACTCATACAACTTGTGTCACACTACAAGCCTACAGGTAACTGACTATGGAATGATTTTCAAACCCTTATAGGTATCCTGTACCTCAAATGAAACCAATATCTCATGCAATAACCTTACTTGCATGGAATGAGTATGAAAACCAGAGACTTACACTAACAACATGAAATGGAAATGGTGGAGCTGAAGGGAAATGATTTGAAATGGATAGAAGGGACCCCTGAGATACCCTAAGTCTCTCAAAGACCAGTGCCTTATCCAATGGGCCACAGAGTCAAATACCCTACTACAAGAGATAGCTATGAAATAAGGAAACAATATATTCAATGTGTTGATGCCTGACATCAATCACACACCATGACCAAACCTCAACTTAGTTCCCACTTGTGCATTCAAATATGTTATTACCCATCAAAGGATTTTGACCCTCCCCTTAGAAGAGACCTATGAATAGACAATACATTAACCAGCATCCACTGGAAGACAAGAATGACATATCCTTGATATTTCACCCCATACATACATGAACACTAACCCTGAACCAATTATCTCTGCAAAGACAACTCCACTTGCAAACACATAGGCAATACAAGTAGACAAATCAAACACCCTTAATGTATGACTAATGGACTCAGAATTCAAATGGAGATAGTTTGGTAACAGTAAAAATATATTAAATCCTCACACATAAGACAAATCTGTTACAATATGCACTATATTCTATGAACCAACAAGATAAAGAGGAACACTCTATATGAAAAGAAGAAGGGAAAAATCTACAGGAAAAGGATCCTTCAGCATGGAACTAGTTCTCCTCAAAAATTTTGCAAAAGAAGGAACCCTTACAAAATCAAACAACTTGCAATTTATACCACTGGTTACCTTGGAATCCCAAACAGTAGGATACAACAAGCTATGAGTAACCAGGGTTAGGATTTCAACTACCCAACCAACCAAAAATTACATCAAAATTTACTGCAAGGGCAGGAAACCAAGAATTGCCATGAAACCAGTACAAATGGCCACTTGCAAACACACCTCAAGCATAAAATAGTCCTTCATACGGCACGAAAGTCTCTGCAATCAAGTAACAGGCCTTTGGACCACTTTGCAACCACTGGCGCCACAAAACCAATCAAAATCCATCGAAGAAACCATAAATTTTGGTACTTCCTGTCGCAAAAACTCTCTGCAAGAATCCGAATTTGAAAAGAAATGGTCACTTTGCATTTTGTGGGCTTTACACTCTTTAACTATTTTCCCCTTAGAAGTGCAACTACATGGTCAACAACTCAACTGCCATAGGAAAGCGGGCTTCACCTTATGCTTGGTCGCATGATCGCAAGGCACCAAACTAACCCTTGTGATCATGTGACTGCGGTCTCCTAACCACAGCCAACGGTCACAAACCCTGCAGAAAAAGTCCCTGGCAATGTTACCACCACAAACCTGCAACCGCGACAATAGATGGTTAGTCACATGATCGCATAGCCTGGGGATGGGCTATGCGAACATGTGACAACCTGTAACTCGAAACCACCAGCACAACCACTGTCTCTAAGGGTTATCACAAAACTTCATTTGCATGATCACATAGCCTTGAAAAAGGCTATGCGAACATGTGACTAACCGTTAGCACTCACCGTCGAATGTTAAACATGCTCGGGCACTACAAACACGGGTCCCACCACAAACCCCCTGCCATTGGGCACACCAGCAACCAATCAGAACTCAGCACGTCACCACTGTGGATGCCATATTACCACCTGCCACTGGGCCCTAGGGACACGTGTCGACTGGTCACATGATCACATAGCCAAAAATTGGGCTATGCGATCATGTGACAGCCAACCAAAGGCCGCCACATGACCACCTCTGATAGTGGGCTCACTGCAAACAAACCGATCAGTACCCAATCAGATGGTGGGTGCATGATCACATGGGGTGAGAATATTCCATGCGATCACATGCCGACCATAGATCTTAAATCTCTGACACCAGGCAATGAAAAGAAATGGGAGCCACGAACCAATTGCCAAGCATTCAGTGACTACGTGACTAACTGCCCACCAGGTCGTTGGATGCCAGCCGCTAACTGCCAAGAATGACGAGATTACGTGACTAAAGAGAAATAGATCGCATGCTAGGTCGCTGAATGTTAAGGGATTAACCGCTAGAAACCAGCGACTGGGAGATAACTGCAAGTCGCCAAGTCACGGAATGAAAACATAACCGCCAGTCAGCCAAACAATGGGAAGAACTAGGACCCACGTGGACAGGTGCCAAGTAGTCGCATGATCGCATGTCAAAAAATTCTGACATGTGGCCATGCGACAACCAATCAGTGAAGAGCCTTTGAAAACTTGGGCCCACCATCCATCGCACTTGTGCAGTTAGGGAACACTAGCAAACAAGAAACTACGAGGTCAAAAACACACAGGGTTTTCGGCACAGTGAAAGACCAAAAACACACAAGGTTTCCATGCAGACCAAAAGGTAAGTGCACCAAAGCTAGAAGGCACAAGGTCGAAAACACATAAAGGTTTTCACACAGACCGAAAACATCATGGATTTTCAAAAATACTGTGGGTTTTCGACACTGTGGCAGATTTTGAAAATATTTCCTGCAAACCTTAGAATTTGAAGAACTATTTAGATTTTGCAATTCAGCACATGCAATTTGAACTGGAGCAAGGTGACACAATGAAGAACATAGGGTAGGACAGTTTCACAAAAACATTTGCAGGGAAGAGGCCATTTTAAAGGATTTTTGCTATGACAGAAAAATGGCCTAACAGATAGACTTCATTTATAACTTGAATCCACTAATCAACTACCATTGATTCGATTGGAATTAGTTGAAACTCCTCGTTAAGCCTATTTGACAACTTTTAAGCAATTATGTAAAGTTGCTTAGCAACTTTTGAAAAGTTGCATAGCAACTTTTGTTGCTTTTAGCATTTCTTGCCTAAACACTTAACCTATAGACTCTAGATCTTTCTAGGACCTAGCATAACCTTTTTAAAGGTAAATCTTATTATTTCAAACCTTAAACCTAGTTACTACTTCAAATATGCCCTTTAGGCCTTAAGGACTCAAGGTTTATAGAAACACCAATGAGCCCTTAGCCTTTACAAATGGGCTTCAATGAACTTATTAACTCACATAACTTCCCCTAAATGCTTCTAACCTTGTTAAGAATAGAGACAAAGTATAGTGCATTGATCTAACAATGGAAGGCTTAATAAATGCCTAGTTTTCCATGAGATTCCATGAGTGCTCTGCACCATACTTCTCGCCTCAAAAGAACTCAAGTCCCTTGAGTTGGGATTTCTTCAAGTTTGTACCCTACCTTTTCAATTTCAAATTGACTCATCCATGTAGCATCTTCTATTGGAGAGTCCTTCCACTTAACTAAATAGGAATAATAGGTACCCCTCCTAGTTTGTTTAGAGATCTTCTTATCTAGGATGCACTCTATCTTTGGTGTGATGACTTTTGGTAACTGAGATACATCTGTCTTGCTAGAAGGACCTGTACCTACATCAAGAACATCACTAGAAGGCTTGTAAGCATAAATATCAGAGACATTAAATATTGGAGAGAGTCCTATATCTGGTGGTAGGTCTATTTTATATGCATTGTTTCCACATTTCTTTAGGATTTTGAATGGGCCTGCTTTCTTCATCATCAGTTTAGTATATTTCCCCTTTGGTAGCCTCTCTTTCTTTAGGTGAATCATGACCGTATCACCTACTTTGAACTAAAAATCTTTTCTCTTCATGTCTACTTGTTCCTTGTACCTTGCTTATGTGTGTTGAAGTTTGTCTTTAACCTGCTCCTGTATGTCCTTCATGACTTGAGAAAAATCCTCTGCTTGTGCACTCCTCATGTCCATATCTTTGATATCTCTAAGTTCTAAGACTCCCCTTGGGTGACTCCCATATATAATTTGGAAAGGGGTCATACCAGTACTTCTATTTAAGGAGTCATTATATTAATATTCTGCTTGAGGTAGGACTGTATCCCATGAACCTCCGTGTTGTTGAGTAAGACACCTTAATAGGTTGCCTAGGGACCTATTTATAACCTTAGTTTTCCCATCTGATTGTGGGTGATAGGCAGATGAAAATGACAAGTTGGTTCCTAGTTTCTTTCATAATGTTCTCCAAAAATGTCCTAGGAACTTGGGATCCCTATCTGAAACTATTGACATAGGTAGGCCATGTAACCTAACCACTTCTTTGAAGAATAACCCTGCTATGTGGGATGCATCATGTGTTTTCCTACAAGGAATAAAGTGAGCCATCTTTGAAAACTTGTCTACAACTACAAATATGCTATCATGCCCTGCCTTGGTTCTTGGAAGACCTAGTACAAAATCCATACTAATGGAGTCCCAAGGTTTTCATGGTATTGGTAGAGGGTTGTATGGGCCTGCATTTGAAGTGTGTCGCTTTGCCTTTTGGCATATCAAACAACTATCTACAAAATTTCTAACATCTGATTGTGATTTAGGCCAGTGGTAGAACCTTTTAACTTGCTCAAGGGTCTTATCTATTCCAAAGTTCCCTGAAATGCTCCCACAATGCTTTTCTTTGATTATGTTCTCTCTACAAGAATCCCTTGGCACACAAAGTTGCCCTCAATTGAACAAAATTCCTTCTTGAATTAGGTACTTTGCAAATTTAGTATAATATTTATCCCCCATCTCTTGGCATGTTTGGTAGATCTCCTTGAAGTCTTCATCCTTGGCATACATGTCTTTCGTAATTGAGATTCCTACGCTTTCAAGTTCAATGTTTTATATCATGAGATTCCTTCTACTTAGGGCATCATCCACCTTATTCACTATACCTTTCTTATGCTTGATTGAAAATGTGTATGACTGCATGAACTCCATCCACTTAATGTGCCTTTGACTGAGTTTATCCTACCTATTCAAAAATCTCAAAGCCTGATTGTCGGTGAATACAATAAATTCTTTTGGTGACAAATAATGCCTCCACCTTTTAAGTGACTATACCATAGCATATAATTCAAGGTCATAAACTGAATATTTCTATTTTGCATCATTTAGTTTTTCACTAAAAAAGGCCACAGGCCTGCCTTCTTGGCTCACGACTCCTCCTATGGCTTTAGTACTTGCATCACACTCCACAGTAAAGATTTTTGTGAAATCAGGGAACCTCAGGACTGGCTCTTGTGCTATCTTATGTTTAAGGATTTCAAATGCCTATGTTGCTTCCTTAGTCTAGACAAAATGACATTTCTTCCCTCCTTTTATAGTATCTATCATGGGTGCAGACAAACCACTAAAATTCTTGATGAATTTCCTGTAAAATTTGCAAAGGCCATGGAAAATCTTAACTTCTGATGGGCTATTTGGAGGTGGCCAATTGATAATGGCTTCTATCTTAGATGGATCCATTTTAAGACAGTCCCTTGAAATGACAAAGCCTAGAAATATGAGTTCTTCTTTCATAAAAGTGCATTTTTCAAGATTGATCTTTAGTTCTTCCTCGTGTAACCTTTTCAAGACTTGGTCTATGTGCCTTAGGTGTTCTTCTTCATCCTTACTAAAGATTAGGATGTCATTAAGGTATACAACCACAAATTTGTTGAGAAAGGGCTTGAGGACCTCATTCATGAGCCTCATAAAGGTACTTGGTGCATTTGATATCCCAAATGGCATTACAAGCCATTCATAGAGCCCTTCTGTGGTCTTAAAGGTGATTTTCCATTCATCCCCCTCTCTTATTCTAATTTGGTGGTATCCACTTTTTAGGTCCACCTTTGAGTAATAGTTTTCCCCTCCTAGACAATCCAAAAGGCCCTCCATCCTCGGCATCGGGAACCTATATCTTATTGTGATTTTGTTAATTTCCCTAGAATTAGTGCAAAGTCTCCAAGTTCTTTCTTTCTTGGGAGTGAGGACTACTTGTACTGCACAAGGGCTAACACTCTTCCTTATAAGCCCCTTAGACAAAAGATCCTCAATCTATTTTGCAATCTTTGCATTTTTTTTTGGAGTTAACTTGTATGTAGCCTTGTTTGGCAATGTGGCACCAGGGATAAGGTCAATGCAATGGTTTACTTCCCTTTTGGGTGGCAAAGAGGCTGGTGTACTATTTGCAACTATGCTATGATATTTTTCTAAAAGAACCTTGACCTCCTTAGGACCAACATCTTCCCACCATTGTCCCTTCTTAGGTTTATCTCTAGGTTTCACCAATATTTCCTTCTTAGGTCTTGTTACTATAGCAAAGCATGGGGTATCCTTCTCCTTTATGGTCTGCATAAATTATTTTTCCCCTACCAAAGTAATACTACTTACCACATGATCAAGTTTCCCATCATCAGGTAAGGGTTTCATAGTATAGTTGATGCCTCCTTTGGTTATAGTGTAGATGTTTGTTTCTCCATCATGTTTAGACTTGACATCATATTGCCATGGTCTCCCTAATAGTAAATGGCAAGCATCCATATCTATTACATCACAAAGAATCCTATCCACATATTCACCTAAAGTAAATTCCACCCATACTTGTTCATTTACAAGAGTTTGTTTCTCTTTAGTTAGCCATGAGGCCTTATAAGGAAAAGGATGTGGTATTTTCTGCAATTTTAACTTATCAACCAACTCCCTAGATGCTATATTATCTATGGATCCAAAATCAACTATAATTTTGCATAGCTTGCCTTTGATTTTGCAGGCAGTTCGAAACAAGGCTTTCCTTTGTCACGGATCAATTGGATTGGGCACCTTCAAGAGTGTCCTCTGCATCATTAGAAACTCTCCATGCTCAAGGTCTGCAGGCCTTGAATAAGTGGATTGGTATGAGGATGTGCTCTGACCATCTTCCTCTTCTTGTATTAATTGGACCCTCCTATCTCCTTGTCTAGAATTGTCACCCATCTTTTGAGGGCATTTAAAGGATTGATGTCCTTTTTGGTTGTAGGTGAAGCACTTACCAGTGAACACACTACCTCCTCTTCCTCTACCATTCCCACCTCCTCTATTGTTATTAGGCCTCCTTCCTCTGAAAGCACCCCTGTTATTAGACTCATTCTTAGGGCTTTGGTTCTTTCCATCTTCTTGGGATTTGAAATAGGTATCTCTACCTTGGAATCTTCCTCCTCTTCCTCTAAAACTGTTCCCTCTTCCTCTATTGAAACTAAACTCTCCTATCCTTTTGTGCTTTTCCTCAATCTTCAAATCCAATTTGAAGCATTGATGGACTGAATCAAGGGTGACCAAAGTTAGTTCATCTTGAATGCTATATTTTAGGCCACTTACATACCTTGCCAACTTTTGCTTGTTGGTCTCATACACCTTGGCTCCAAGAGTCAGATTGTGAAACTCTTGTGTGTATGTGCTAACATCCATATCTTTTTATTTGAGGTTATGAAACTTCTGATGAGTTAGGACCTCATAGTCCTCAGGGACAAATTGCTTTCTAATCTCTTCTTTCATCCTCTTCCATGTGCTAATTTGATCCTTACCTTCATCCATTCTCTCACTTTGCAAAAAGTTCCACCAACTAAGGGTAAGACCTTTGGGTTTAGCCTTGGCTATCTTGACCCTCTGACTTGCAGGGATCTGGTCACACTCAAAATGGTTTTCTAATGCCTCCAACCAATCCATACATTCATCTGGATTCAATTTTCCTTGAAAAATGGGCAGGTCTCCTCCTTTTGTCCCTACTCTTTCTAATGCTTGCAAAAGAGGTCTCTGATCCATAGGGATCTCTTCTTCATACATGTCCCTCTCAAACTCTTCTTCTTCGGATTCATCATTTTCTCCCTTCTTCATTTTTCCCTTGAGTTTCTCCAACTCCCTCTTCATGTTCCTATTCTCCTCTCTAATTTCTATGCTCTCTACCATTTGCTCTTTCACCAACTTAGCCAATTCCGTATTGGTGATCCTCAATGGGATCTCCCTTTCACCTTCCTCTCCTTCAGACATAATGTCTATTATGCACTCCTTAAGACCCAAACCACTCTAATACCACTTGATGCAGAGTGCAATAGTGGAAGGTTTGGTTTTACACAAGACCTTAAAGATCTAAGGCACAACTGACTTCTAAGTCTCAAACAAAGACTCTAGGAAGTGACTCAACACACTATCCTTCCTTTTACACACTTTGAACAATTCTCTAACCTAGCATAACCTTTTTTAAAGGTAAATCTTATTATTTCAAACCTTAAACCTAGTTACTACTTCAAATATGCCCTTTAGGTCTTAAGGACTCAAGGTTTATAGAAACACCGATGAGCCCTTAGCCTTTACAAATGGGCTTCAATGAACTTATTAACTCACATAACTTCCCCTAAATGCTTCTAACCATGTTAAGAATAGAGACAAAGTATAGTGCATTGATCTAATAATGGAAGGCTTAATAAATGCCTAGTTTTCCATGAGATGCCATGAGTGCTCTGCACCAATGTTGCACATATCTTTTATTTGAGACTCATTATATATGTCATTAGTATATGTTTGATATTTCAAGTTTATGATTCGAGACATATATTTGATTAGAAACATATATAGTTGATTAGATGTACTTATAGTTGATTCGAGACATATATTTGATTAGAGATGTCTATTTGATTAGATAATATGATTTGATTTCATGATATATGATCTGATTAGATGGTTTTATTTTATTAGATGATATGATTAGATAATATGATTTGATTTGATTTGATTTAATTAGATGATTTTATTTGATGATATATGATTTCATTAGATGGTTTTATTTTATTAGATGATATTATTAGATTCAATATGATTTGATTTGATTAGAGGATTTTATTTTATGATATATGATTTGATTAGATGGTTTTATTTGATTAGATGATATGATTTGATTTGATTTGAATAGATGATTTTATTTGATGATATATAATTTGATCAGATGATTTGATTACATGATTTTATTTGATTAGATGATATGATTTGATGATATTTTTTTATTAGATATGATAAGTAATCGAACTAATTTCATCATTTTGTAGTGTCTTAAGGGGAGGTCTTAAGGGGATCGAGAATTAATATCCTAAAAAATAACTAGTTAATACATGTAACTAATAGATAATAACTATTCTAACTAATTCTAGAACACATGTCATAAGTAATATAACTAATTTCATCATTTTTTAGTGTCTTAAGGGGAGGTCTTAAGGGGATTTAGAAATCATAAGAATCATAAAAATTATCATAAAAATCATTGAATAATGAAATTATACATGTAACTAATTCTAGAACTAACACACGCGTTAAGTAATCTAACTAATTTCATCATTTTTTAGTGTCTTAAGGGGAGATCTTAAGGGGATCTATAAATCATAAACATCATAAAAAGTATCATAAAAATCATTGAATAATCAAAGCATACATAAAATATTTAATTAATATGCAATCTATAAAAATCATTGAATAATCAAAGTATACATATAAAATTCTATATATTAAAACCATTGAACCATCAAATAGGTCCATCATATATCAACAAATTATAGTCCATCATATGTTTAAATATATAAACAAAGTATAATGAAATTTAATCCAAAGTTATCAAGTAGGTCCTAACACAAGAAATAAGTATACATATTATACTTTTTAGACCAACTCAAGTGGTTCCGACCTTTCATGGAGAACATGTAATATTCTCTCATGATCCTCACTATCTAGTCTCCACTTATGACGTCCACGTTGAGATTTAGCTATATGAAGACAAATGGATGTGGCAACTACTAGGTGACTATATTGAAACACCTTATTGTCTAGTTCGTAACCAACAAAGTGAATACCATGTTGAATTAATTTGATTTGCTTGAAATATGTTCCCTCTAAAACAACTGAACCTGTAGGGCACAAATTTTAACAATATATAAATTTAAACAAACTCAATTTGAAATTTGTTAAAAGGTTGAAATTTAAAATTTACAAATTAAGTTCAATATATTGATGTAAACCATATACAAACCTATGGGGAATAGCATTCCATCACTTTCTTCAGGTTCAAGTAACTTCATCCTCTCTGCAATACAACGCAGTAAATAATAACCAACTCCTACATTTCCATGCTCAGCAATCACTGCAAAGACATCTCCTGGATAGTAAATTTATATATACATGTGTAAGATCTTAAAATAAATACTTAGTTCAATATATAGATCTATCTATCTATCTATACATGCAACTCAATGTACCATATAATTTAAAATATATATACTTACCAATTTTGACCAATCCTAAGATATGATCATAATTAGTAGAAATCAAAGGAACATCATCAAAGTTTTCATCTTCATCTCTATCAAATGTATCAGTAACAACTAGTGGCACTAGATTCCATGCACCTACATATCCATGGTCTTGATTGATACATTCCTCATAATTGTCAGCAATGCAGTGACAACAAAAGAATGAGTAGTCCCTAGTGTTCAACATCCAATTGTGACAATTCATACTCATAACTGAATGCAAATATCACGTCTTTTCTATCCTATTGAAACCATGCATAATTTCTCTATCCACACCTAAAAAAATGCATATATAATACATTCTATATAAATATAATTTGAATAAAAAATATCATAAAAATTCTAAACACTTTCAAATAATTTAAAAATGTGTGCATACTTTTTGTCTCCCAAAATTTTCTATATGGTACTGTCTGAGTCAATCCTGCTGACATGTCATTCTCATTTGGTGTGAAATGTGTCTTGCACCATTCAACCACATCATGTGCATTTTTTATATGAACTCCCTTATAATTCATCTGATACTTTCATATAGCACGTTTGATGCAAGCTCCGTCACCATCATGTTCACCTTTTCCATGTCCACTCTCAAAGAAACCCCAGACACGTGGTATGTTTTCATTACGATGATATCTACATAGTTTATAAAATGGTCTTGATGATTTGAATTATGCAGCACATCCATCTGACCAAACATAATGTTTATCAATTTCTATACCTCTTTCTTTCAAATTTGCAAAAAACATCTTGAAGCAGTGTTCCACACAATGAATGTCATGCTCTCTATCATCACTTACATAAAAATAATATTCCTTCTTGATGAACCGTGCTTCAAATGTGCTCTGAATACCATCCAAATCTAATTGTGTGTGTCGATAACACACATGTACCATAATAGTAATTTTCTATGAAAAATAGCATTCTAATTGAATTGCCTTTTAATGAACAAAAGAATAATTTTCTACAAAATCAACAACTGATACAATAGTTCCAAGTGGGAAATTGTCTCTCAGTGTTTGAAATTGTTGTGCTTGCCACTTTGCAAAAAAAGCATGATGAATGTAGGGTTGAATCATTTTTTTAAATTTTTCCATAAATACTCCAACATTTATCTTCTCTTCAACATATTCTAACCTTTTGGATTCTTTCGCAAATTTTGTTTCATTCTTTACATATTTGTAACTCTTGCAATTTACCATCTTTGTTACATCAATATTTTTATTTTTCAAAGGAAAAAGAGACAAATCGGCACATGTTTGGCATATTTCTTTTACGCAATTTATTTGTCCAGCTACATCATCTCTTTTGTCACATAAAATGGATGAGATGAACTCACTTCATCTAGTAGGAGGAGCCTTTTCAAAATCATAAGTGTCTTCTACAAATTTTTGAAAAAACTAATAGTGGAGATTAAATTCAATATGATAACAACAACAACAAGTTTCAAACACTTTGTTTGTCCTGATATAATATGGCTTTAATCTTTCAAACAATGTTTTCCCAATCTTTATATTAGGATTTGAACTACAAAATGACACATACATTTCATGTTGTGTTGTGTCCAACCAATGTTTCATATGATATTCATATTGATTAGTTGAAATTCTATGTCTGATAACATCTCTAGTGTTTGATGAAGGATGTGTATTATCATTCCAAAATGATGTGACCAAATTTTTTGTTCCTTCATCAATCCTATTAGAATGAGGAGCTCTACACATGATTTCCCAATTGCCTTCCAAGGTGCTATAATCCAAAATTATTCTCCTATTAACATATCATGATATTGTTTTCCTATTAAAACCAAACTGAGATGAAACTGAAGATATCTATCTTTTTCATTCCATGGTGTTACCTACAATGGATATCAACATAACTTTTCTTGTAATGGACTTATAGATATAGTTCAAGATCACTTCCTTAGCTGGTTCAAACTGTTCTTAAGATTTTCAATCATATCAGTTTGCATGTCAACAACTTTTCTCTTCTTTGATGAAGTGTCTATACCCAATAATTTTAATGCCCCTTCCAACTTTTTGTTTATAAGTATAAGTGAAAGCAATTGATCTTGTTCAAGAGTTTCAAAATTATCAAATTTACCCAATATTTCTCTTGCTATCATATTCATTGATCTCTTCTTAGCAAGACTTAAGGTTTGATCATTAGCAAGTGATCTCAACTTCTCCACATCCATTGTAAGTAAATGATCTAAGTTTCTATAATTAATATTTCTCTTAACAGTTTGAGCTAAATTTAAAATTTCATCCATACCAATAGGAGCACGTGATGTTGACCCTTCTCCAACATCAATTTTTTGAGATTTCATAGGGAGTAATCCCGACCTTCTTCAATTTGTAATTATTCGACTTGACTTGACCCTCCTACTTCAGCTTGTCTTTCAGCCTCTTTAGTTTTATGATAATATGTCAATGCAGCTTCATGATTTCTTTGTTCAGTACCGGGTGACCTTTTTCTAGAAGATTTACTTTGTCTTCCCTTCCTATTCCCCATTTCTTCGAGCTCCAAAAAATGTCTTCCACAAGATCGTCAACAAAAGTTTTCTTCTTCAAAAAATACCTTAATATAATATTTTTCCTCTCCATAATTATGCCTTTGAAAAAATAGAAATAGCAATCTTCTTTCAAAAAATGCCTTCAATAATAGAAAATGAGAATTTATTAATTGCAATTCGATATAAAATAGAAACAAAATGTTTTACTTTTATACCATTCTAAATTTCTTTTACAAAATAATTTTACTAGTCGACTTCTCTCAAAGTAGATACTTCATGCGAAGTACCCAAGGAAAAATTCTGGTGGGTGTCTTTTTTGCTAGGATTTTCACTTGAGAGGCTTCGTACGAAGGGTCTTCACATGAAGACCCTCAAGTGTCTTCGTGGGAAAGTGGTCTTTGCATGAAGACCCCAAAACTAAAATTTTGCCCTCAGAAAATAACTGAACTTCAGAAAAATGATCTTTGGAGGCCTAAAACAAGGACTAAACAAGATGATGTTTTCAAATAGATGATGTCAAATGATGCTATTTGAAACAAGCTTTCTAATGAATATAATTTTAATACATATTGAGTTCATTATCACTTTTAAATATTACTTTAACTAAACATAGGTTGTTTGGTCATTCAACAACCTGTCTCTTCAAGACTTTGGGAAAAATAGTAAATTATAAAAAAATATGTAGGAAAAGCATATTTTTGTTACCTTTCTATGAAAAAAAGAAAAAGTGAATTTCGATATACACAAATCAAGTTAGAGCGATCCAAGTGACCTTATGTCTAAATTACAATTACTGTCACTTTAAAACTTAATAAACTATGAAATATTGATCCAAAATCAATAAAACCAATTGCATCCTTTAGCTATTGAAGTTACAAATATAATATCAAAATAATTACATCGTTATCATATTTTTTAAAAAAAGTTATGCTGATCCAAGTGACAATAACTCCTTAAAAACATAGTTTTTTCACGCAAACCACTTTTTGAAGGAGAAGGAAAAATGAATTTAAATGATTTTTTTTTTTTTTAAAATATATTTAGAAAGTAGAAAGAAAATTCTAAAAGACTCTAGTTTACATCATCTCCAAATTCCTAATATTTTTGTGGCAACAGATGTTCGAAAGTGAAGTTTTTTCTCAGAATGTTGAACTCTGTGTCAAAGTTGGCCAAAAAGTGGGACTCACTATTGTGGCACCACCCACAAGTAAGGGGGCATGAATTTACTTTGTTTGTTACATGTGTCATCATAATTTTTTTCTTATCATGTCTTCTGAGTAACTCAAGGATGTCTATACACTAGAGACATGAGGAAGGGGGCATGATACTTTTCTTTGATTATTATCTGTGGTGATTGTTATGATGAGCCTAAAGTATCAAATAATTTGGGTGTTTGTGATAAGAGCCTTCGTGTTTGTGGTATGTCGCACATACCTCAACTCTTAATATCTAAACACCATGGTGAGGCTCAAACTATCTCCTTGTCTATTTTATTTTTATCAAGTGATTTCTTTAGTATTGTACAATTTGAAAACTTGTGCCCAAGGATATGAGCATAGGGTCATTGCAGGTACACAGAATCTTGTCCAAGGATATGAACGTACAAGTCATTTCAAACAACATAAACATTTCTTAAGAATAGATAGAACTCCTTTTTTACACAATAAACACTCAGTTCATCTCGTCTTTACATGCCTCGATGCTTTTGTCACCTTGCAACATCAAAAGGAAATAACACTCAGGTCATCTTGGCTCTACAAGCCTTGGTGCTTGTGTCCACTTTTGACATTACATCCAATAAAAGCAATATTTATATTCTTATGGTTGAAATATAACCAATGAGGGTTGCATTAGCTTTAGTGTCCCAAAAGATCAGTAATGAGAAGAATAACAAAATATCATGAAGAAAAGCCACCAAGAACATACATTGTATGTTGCATTCATTTAGTATTGCATTCAAGTGCATTAATCAAGGAAAACTTAATAATATTATTCTAAGGAGAGAAATCCAAACACGTTGACATCATCATTGTATCAATCCAATCTATTGACTTATCACACAACATATTTGACATGATCGAGTATCCTATACATTAACACTAAAAAGAGACCTTAATCACATGTTAGTTGCATCATAAAGATCATTGCATTAACTATAGCATCACATTTTTCATCCATATATATTGCATCATCACTAGAATAAGCATTATCATACTGTTGCCCCACTTTTGTTCTTCACACTCTAAAGCAAAAGTGATTACCTTGTGTTAGATTGAGTCATGAGTTTTGAGATAATAAATTTTATTCTAAGTCTAGAATCCCCCTAGGATAGGTGGTCTTTATCGAATAATCCCTTCATGCCTTCTTTCTGCTTTTAAGTTAGGATAGTTTTTAATTTCATCCTAGGAATGGGTAAGTTATAGTTCCTAATTTGATAAAGACCCTATTTCTTTCAGTTCTGATCAATGGTATTCATATGGATGTGAAGCTCTAAAATAACATTTTTCCCCTTTCTTGGAAAATTGAAAATCGCCTTCTCCTCGGCAGGTTTCAACCCATGAAGGTAATTTTCCATGAGAAGAGAACACAAGAATCACCAAGCACATAGACAAGGCCTGGACATCAAGATTCTCAAGTTAAGAACAAGTTGGGTCTAGAAAAGTAGCTTGGCAGAGAAGCTATAATGAACTCCTCTGCTTGCAGAGTTTTTCCTACATAAGTTATTTTCCAAAGGATAGTAGAAAGTGTATCAAAGATTCCTGAAAGCCAAATGTCTAAATTTAGAGGAAATAAGATTGAGTCCCTATAGTGGATAGAACAGTCTCAAAATATGAGAAGGTGAGTAAGAGACCTGTTTCAGAGAATCAGTTTTCTGCTTCTCCATCATTGGAAAATCACCTAAGAAGGTTGGTTTCTGAGAAGAGACAACTTGTGAAGAAATAAGCATAAGAAATCATGGGGATTGCATAATCTGTTATGATGAAGATAGCCTGCTTTGATATCTAAAAGAAATCGCAAAAGAAATAAGTTAGTTGCGGATTTTTGGAAAATCACTTCCCAACTTCTCCACGGTTGGGTTTCTACCTTCAAAGTGAGTTTTTCGACAAGGGTGCCAATTAAGGGAAGCAAAAAAGTAAAAAATTTCTGCATCAATTAAGTTACCATTACAGCAAATTCAAATGGGTAAAAGTGATTTCCTAAGCCCATTAATAAGATGCATTTAATTCAAATCTTAACGTTAGAACTTTAATGAATATTTTTGAAAATCTCTCACTCGTGTGGTGCAAGATATGGAAAGTAATAGTAAGGAAGCAAGCTGTATATAAAAGACTCAAATGATCAAGAAAAAATTACCATTTGTTCATATCTTTTTCATATGCCTTTGATTTCCCATGATTTCACAAATCATCTTATGGCATACTCCAAAGCTTCTTAATAGTGAATCAAAAGCAGAATCAGAAGTTATGGCTACTAGATTCATGGGTTTTGATGGGTTCAACAGGATTACATCTGAATGGCATAATTTGATAGATACATCCCTCAAATTCTATGATCTGGGAAATCTACACAGAAGGTTAAACAAAGAAAATCTCCACCTCATGACACAGAAGCTCAAAGGTAGCGGTTTGGTCGAAGCTGCTAGATTTCCTGTTGCAATACAAGCTCCCGAGATAATCTAGGAATGTATAACTAGATTCAACCTAGATATGAAATAGATATTCCTTCTAGATGACATAGTACTCATCTCCACTGACAAAGAATCTGTGAAAAATAGACTTCATATCCCAGAGTGAGTGGAAATTTCAAATATGAACTTCTCAATCGCAATTTCAAAATATAATGAGAAGAAGATGAGGTGGAGGAAAGAGATCATGAACTCATGGTTTCGGAAGGCCAGAAGCATAAAGGGAAAAGTGCCAAAGACACTTTTTGGGATAGATCTGAAGACTGAGATCATCGACATCCTAGTTCTCCTTCACAAGATAAAAGGTGAAAGTGACACATTGAATTTCATAGAGCACTACTTCTTCTTGGTCCAGGTAATATGTGTCGAGCACCATTATATAGACTGGGCTCAAGTGGTAAGTGAAAATTTGTCCAATGCCTTGAGTCTCGCCAAGTACCAAAATAAATTTTATATGTCTTCCTATTTGATCTATGTTTTAGCTACATTGCAAGTATGGCCAGGACTCCCTAGGCTAGAAGAATATTCAGATGATGTAAAAATTTATGATTTCTTCCCTCATTTGAAATTACAAAATAGCTATGCTAAGTTCATTAAATTTAATGACTCGTTTACAATGAGGTTGTGTAGAGAATTACAACGATGCCCCAAATGGAGATTCTCACCAGAGGCTATGGGATTCATCACCCAATTTGGGAGTTTCTTCATTCAATTTGCTAGTTTCTCATACCTTCATCATGCAAGTTTTGATGATTTCCCCATGAAGTTTCCAAGGTATCCCAATGACATGATCATGCTCTTAGAGCTGATTCAAAAGATGTTGCAAGTAAATCTGATCAGTGTAGGAATTAAGAGGAAAGGTTACGAATTCCCTATCAGCATTGGAGTGTACAAATGTGTGTTAAGATCAAATGCTAAGAACGTGATGAAGGTGTTTGAGAATAGATATAAGCTAGAAGTGTATGAACTATTGAGGCCTCAATTTGATCTAGTAAGTTATGCCAAAAATCATCTATAGATTGGCACTATGGTCAGGCACATCCCCAAACTCAAAGATTATTGGGCGAATTACAAGGATGAGCTAGAGAGTAGGGAAAGGTTTTACTCTAGGTTGACTATTGAACAAATCAAGTTTTTCAATGTCAACATTAATGTTGAAGGCATTGTTGATGATGGAGAACATATGTATACCGACACATATAGAGATCAGATCAAGCCCTATCCTATGAGCTTTGAACTAGTTCAAGGTCAAGCTATAGAAGATTTGGAGACCTTAATGACTAAAGTCATTAAGAGAACTGATAAGTGGGTTCAGTGGATGATGGGAAGAAGAAAGAGATCTAGGAAACCTACTCCTCAACAAGCTCCTACAGTTGAGCCAGCAAGTGCTCTTGCATCCTCCTCTTTGCCAATGACGTTTGTAGCTAAAGGACTAGCTCAACCAATAGGTGGAGATGATGAACCACCTAAAAAGGAGATTCCAATTGAGAAGAATTGTGGAGAAGGTTCTGTTGGAATTAGGAGAGATAGGTACTGAGAGGGGAGGGGTGAATCAGTGCCTTCAAAAACTTTACTTGTAAAACCTTTCAGATCTAAATCTATAAACAGTGATAACCAACCAATATAACTTGAATCTAATTGCATGAATCATTTATCCACTTAACATAAGTAAGTAAACAAAATGAAATCCATAACAAAAGTATTTTGGTAATGCAAAAACCCTTGTTAGAAGGTAAAAATTGCAGTGGGGATGACACCCACAAATTCTTCACTACTACAGATAGAAAAGGTTTGCCTATTAGGGATACAAGTTTGATCACTTCTAGTGATCTCACCCTATTAGGAGTGATCTGTTAGAACGGCTAGATCTACCTAGTTATAGGATTTTGGCAACATGACTGAAGTGTGCACTCATTTAAGAGATTTACATAAGACTGTTAAGTCTACTCTGTTAAGAGATTTTATCCAAAAAATCTATTACAATTGTCAGAAAGCAATAGGTATTTATCTGTTATTTGACACTTAATTGTCTGATATAGATCTATAAGCTCTGATAAAATATCACCTTACTTATGATAAATATCTTCTCTGAACTACTCGGTAGCCTCTACTAGTTCTGCTCAAATTGAATTCTACTATACTCAGTTCTGCTCTGTTAACTAATAGACTTGAAGATAGGAAAATGCTTCAAGTGCTCCTTGATTCATATATCAATTCACACCAAAAATGATGTGAAAACATAAATATATAGTGTTCTATTTTTTCACTTTAACACAATTAGGTTACACACTATAATCATAACCCTAAGATCTACATTGTACAATAATAACCTAGATCATCTATTACAAAAGATATACATTGTATTTAATGAATATCATTACATTAAATGTTCCTTGATCTTGGTAAAATGTTTTACAAACTATTGTAACCATTTTCATAGAAGAATGTGCCATTCCTGATTACTATGCCATTTCCTGTGATCCTCGGTAAACACTATGTAAACTGATCAGCGTATACTACAATGCTCGGTGTATAGACTACCCCGACTAGTATGTTCTGCTTTATGTTACCGATTAGCTCATTGTAAGTAACCAACTGATATCTTTACACACCTTTGGTACTAATGACAACCTTAGAAGGCTCAATAGAGATAAAAATCTCCCCCTTTGGCATTAGTATCAAAACTTTGAATTTATAAAGACAAAAATTTCTATGTGACTTATATCTCCGCCATAGACATATACACATCAAAAAATTTCTAAGTACTAAGTACTCCCCCTCGGTGCATGCTCCCAGTAATATAGTATACCTAGCATCCATGTACATAATATTTTGCATAATAGCATCTAATACATTGTTTTCCCCCTTTTTGATAGTAATGCCAAATACAAAATTAAGGTAGTATACTAACAACTTGTCAAAAATTGACTAATGGGTTTTCTTCAGTGACTCCAAGAGGTTTTCCCATTCCTCTTTCAATTTGGTGAGAGCAATGTGCTCAAGACCAACTTGTGCATGCATGTCAAAGATGTTTTCTAAGATCGAAACTTCTGGTGTTGCAACTAATAGCTTGGCTTTGAGAATATGTGCTTCAAAAAAATTTAGGTACAGAATGAGTTTGGTTTGCAACTCAGTAACCTGATCTGTTAGGTGTGCTTCTTGTTTCTTCAAATCTTCTATCAACCACTGGAGTTCTTGAACTTGATGAATATGCTTTAATTTGCATTGGTGTCTGGGGCATTGATCTTCTCGGCAAGTGTAGCAAGTTGATCTATAATAGGCATATCCTCATCAATATGTATCTTAGGTACTACCTATTGGAGGATATCCCGCACATCATTTAATACTTCTTTTCTTTTGTGCTCTTGCTTCAACTTCTCTTGCACTACCTTCCTTGAACATAACTCCCCATATTTACTCAAGTCCTTGGGGCTTAGGGTCCTCAGGTCACACTCAGGTATAATAATCACTTCATCTAGGGTGACCGGCCCTTTTCCTTTCTTCTTCTTCTTTTGTGCTAGGGGTGATTTCTTATCAATGATAGCAATAGATCTATCTCTAGTCTTCAAAGTGTCCTTCCCTATTAGCACTTGTTCTTCCTTCTTCTTCTCCTCAGTAGTGGTGGTCTTGGTTTTTGTAGTAGGAGTCTCAGTTGTGGTGTTTAGTGGGATCACCTCTGCTACCTTTGGTTCTTGTGTGTCCTTTTCTTCATCTGTTTCCTTTGGTTCAGTGGAAGGTGCCTCTGTATGTGTAGGCTCATCTATCTCTACAAGTTTCTCTTTGTTTTGATCTCCTGTGGTATCTTTGTTTTGCTTAGGATCTGAGCCGTCAGGTTGTACTTGGGAAAGAATTTTAGCTACTTCATCAAGTACATGAAGTTCACCTAGTAGTGATGTAAATAGACTTTTAGTGTCTAGTGCTTCATCTTTGTTTGGTGCAATATTTACATCTTCATCATCTTGGTCATCAGGATCACCATCTATGATGTCTACAATGAGTACATCATCATTGGTTTTCTTCTCTAGTTGGATTTCAACTTTATCCAGTGCATCCTATGAAACTTTAATTTCTTCCTTGTCCTTGGTTATATCAATTGCCTCGGTAACTGATATACCAGTACTCTTTGATTTCTTTGCTGGTCCTTCATCAATGTAAATACCTTTATCTTTAGAATTTTGTCTCTTCTTAGACAGGTTCAAAAATGCTTGTTTCTTATCTTTTTCTTTGGCTTTCAGAATTGATGTCCATATAGAATTAGTAGTGATATCCATATCTGCTACATTGTCATCCATGATCATTAAGGCTTTATTCTTGATCATAAAGTTTTCTTGGTACTTGGTCAAGTATTCACTAACTTGTCCAAAGCTTAAGTATGTGGCTACCTGAACTAGAGAGCATTCTCTCTTTCTCTTCTCGATGTCTAATGCAATAGCCCATTTCTCAGTAATTGTATCATCCAATTTCTTTGGTAATGCACAGGCAAACTCCATTGGAACTTTCTTAAATTTTATCATCATTTGGATGAGAGCCTCTTCAATTTTAGTTTGATCTTCTTTTGACATTTTGTCAAATCTATCTAGCAAGGGATCAGCTAGGTCTCCATGTTCAATTATGTCCTCAATGACTTCATCTATTGTTTTGGCCTTGTTACTAACCACTTTGAATTGATTTAAATCATCCTTTATCTTTGTATCCTCTAGATCTTCCTTATTTCTTATGTATTTCTTCCTTTTCTTTGGTGCCTCAGCTACAGCCTTGTTCTTTCTCTTAATGTATTTCTTTGTCAATGTAGCTGCTCTTCTTTTTGTTACTTTTACTACTTCTTCCTTCTCGGTAGGTGGTGCTACTATTGGCGAATGTGTCTTCATACCTTCATGTATAGGTGATTGCTTCTTTGTAGGAATTTTAGGTGGAGGAACCTGTGTAGGATCTACTTCTTTTTCGAACTCGGTCTCCTCACTATCATATGGTTTGTTAGCTAACTGTAGCTAACCTTTAGTTGCATGTTCAACTAGTATCCCTTCAGATGTTTTAGACTTATCTCCATATTTAGCTGTGAGATCTTTCTTCATCTTCTTTACCTTTCTAGTTATTTTACCGATCTCATTATTTGTAGATATTCTAGATTTGGCTTCTTCATATACTCTGAACCTAGTGGCAATGGGATCCTTCAGTACTACAAGTAGTGCATTAATAGATTTCAGTGTCAAATCATGATTTATTTCATATCCCATTAGTGCCAACCATTTTATCCTAGGCTCAACTACTTTTATCAAGGTGTAATTGGTGTTGATCACAAAACATATGTCATCTTTAAATTTTTGAACTAATTCCCTCAGAATTCTACTTCTCTTTTGCATTTTAGATTGACATTCAGTGAAGTATGCATTAAACTCTACATTCAACTTATCTCCTAACTTTTTCATCATTTCACCAATCTATTTTTTTATCGGTACATTTCGTATCCAATTTACTTTACCGGTGCCAGGCACATACTTTTGTAAATAGAGGAATATGCATGCAAGTAGAGATCCGTACTTACATGTGTTAGATTTCTTTTTCCTTATGGTGTTCATATTCTCTTGAAGTTGATGAAATAGTACCTTGGCAAGATCAACTTGGTGACCTTTCACTACAATTTTGTGCGCCATGTCTACTGTACTACAAGGTATGCTATTGAGTCTGCTCGATTGAAATAGCTTGTACCTGATCACATGTGCTACAAATTTTACTGATGGGTCATTGATTGTTGAAATCTTCAATGCCTGACCATCCCATTGTGCTCCAGTGTATTTCTCAACATCCGGTCGTGAAGAACTTCAGAAAGCCTTAGCTTTGTCAGTTGTAGGGAGTCTAGTAACCCTACTGATTATTTTCTTGTTGACCTCAATCGATTTATCTAGCCAGAACTTGTCATCATGATATCTGCTCAAAATTATTCTAATCCAATCTGATTTGAATGATTGCAACAAGTGTGTAAAATATGATAAACCTGATTCCTCAATCTTCTTGTAGTCTAATTTCATTTTCCATTGGGGCCACAGAGTGGTTGATATGCTGCAATAGTTTCAAAGTCCCCAACTTCTCTGATTTTGCAGTGAATATAAGACCTTACATTTTCTGTCAATAAAACCCTTTCTAGTATGCTCGAAAATGTACCCATTGTATCTATCTGTGCTATGACCTTAGGATGCGGCTTAAACTTTGGTTCGATGAAATTTTCCCTAATGATTAGATTAACTTCCTCTTCAACACTTTGAGTTTTTCTTGCAGATGATGTCGATGCCATAAATTAATTATAGGGTTTCAGCAAGCAATAGGATAGGAAGTCTTTGATCGCAAATGAACTTACTTGGTATCATGAAGAGTGATGTCAGTTCGATCTAGTGTAGCCTTGAATCCTTCAAAAAATCTTTTAGCTTAAACTCTTCTCTTTGAATTCTCCGCTCTTTGAAATCACATTATAGAAATGAACTCGGTTCCCATGTATTTATAGACTTTCAATGTTTCTGCTCAAACTTTTATGTAATAAATGCTACATATAACTTTTGGTATGAAATAGCTATCAGCTCGGTGACAACTAAAACTTTCATCTGCTTGGTTAACATAGGTTTTCTTCATCAGTTATACATATGCTCGGTTAACCATAGATAGTGATTACCGATGGGTAACCAACTCTCAGTCTCTCTTTTACCAACTGTATAACATTGTTAGCTCATGACAACTAAACCATAGTGCATCTTTATTCATGCTGATTTGTTATAAGAACATCATGCATAAGGAACTATATGTAAAATGTGATCTTTTGAAATATTAGTCCCATACATACCTATTTCACTTTAAGTGGAGGTACCGATGTCACCTAATCTAGTGGATGAGGTTTCACTGACAACATTACTTGACTCAACATTCTCATTAGATGCCTTCTTCCACATAGTGTTCCTTAACTTCGTGATATCAGCAATAGTATATCCACTTTAAAATATATGGTTTTCATCTAGTGCTCGGTCTCTGTAGTTCTTGCTTAAATGACCGACCTTATGGCAGTGCATATAAGCCATCCCAGAGTTTGTCCAGTTTCTTGATTGTCCAATCCAACTCTTTCTATAATAGTTTGTTGCAATGTGTCCATATCTACCACATACAACATAGTTAGTCCATGTATTATAATCCCAGACATAAGAGTTACCTTGTCTCTTCAGTTGATATGGCCTATGTTGTGGTTTCTCCTTAGGTTTCTAGACTTGCTTTATTTTTGCCTTACAGTCTTCTGCAATGTGTCCATGCTTGTTACAAGTATAGCATATTTTCTCCATAGTGGTATTATTAGCAAGATCATTTTTCTTAGCTCTACACTCATAAGCAGGATGTCCAAACTTACCATAGTAATAACAATATCCATTAAACTTAGGAGTGATAGGAGGTTTACCTTGTGCTTTGCTTCTACACACATTAGATTTATGTCTCGATTTGCCACAGTGATAACATGTCAACACTTTAGGTTTCTGATTTTGACTGATGTTGACTTTTTTAGCTTGTCATGTTTCTCCTTCACTAGTGTAGCCTATATCAGCTTTGCTCCCAGATCTTCTTTGATTAGTTAAAAAGTCATCAATCTTCTTGGAGCTGTCCTCAGCAAGTTTCTTCATTTCATTTTTCTACTATTGATTTTTCACTTCATTTCTCAGCTTCTCATTTTCTTCTCTGAGTCTTGCAACATCTTCTAGTTTTCTTGACAACTTTGCATTCACTCGGTTTACCTCTTGATTCACAGTCATTACTTGATTAGTTACTTGGAAATGTCAGTTAGTGAGTCTTTGTATCTCACTTTCTTTGGTTTGAAGTTGTTCACTCATCTGTCTTTGGTCATTGATTGCTAGATTTCTTTCTTGCTCGGCTTGATTTGCTTTGTTCATTGTTTCTATCATTCTCACCATCTGAGATTCTTGACCGATTTGTAGTGCTTTCACTTGATCAGTTAAATATTGATTCTTTTCAAATAGATCAGTGATTATGCTTTCAGATCCATTGGAGATGCTTCCAGAACTAGATCCAATATGCTCGAATATGTCATTAATAGGTTCTTCATGATAACCAATCTCATTCTGTAGTCTAGCTAGGTTCTTCCTTTCATCTAGTTATTTCTTTAGTCCTTCCTTGGCTTGCTTATACTATTCCATAAACATTTGTATTTGTATCTTTTGATTCTCAATAGTCTTGTCAAGCTTGTATCTCTCCATGACTTAGATCTTTACCCTTCAATGGTTAAACTATTCAATAAGAGAACTATGCTCTGATACCAATTGTTGGAATTAGGAGAGATAAGTACTGAGAGGGGAAGGGTGAATTAGTGCCTTCAAAAACTTTACTTGTAAAACCTTTCAGATCTAAAACTATAAACAATGATAACCGACCAATATAACTTGAATCTAATTGCATGAATCATTTATCCATTTAACATAAGTAAGTAAACAACATGAAATCCATAACACGAGTATTTTGGTAATGTAGAAACCCTTGTTAGAAGATAAAAACTGTGGTGGGGATGACACCCACAAATTCTTCACTACTGCAGATAGAAAAGGTTTGCCTGTTAGGGCTACAAGTTTGATCACTTCTGGTGATCTCACCCTGTTAGGAGTGACATGTTAGATCGGCTAGATCTACCTAGTTATAGGATTTTAGAAACACAAATGAAGTGTGCACTCAATTAAGAGATTTACATAAGACTTTTAAGTCTGCTCTGTTAAGAGATTTTATCCAAAAACTCTATTACAATTGTCAGAAAGCAATAGGTATTTATCTGCTATTTGACACTTAATTATCTAATATAGATCTATAAGCTTTGCTAAAATATCACCTTACTTGTGACGAATATCTACTCTGAACTACTCGATAGCCTCTGCTAATTCTACTCAAAATGAATTCTACTATACTTGGTTCTACTCTGTTAACTGATAGACTTGAAGATAGGCAAATGCTTCAAGTGCTCCTTGATTCATATATCATTTCACACCAAAAATGATGTGAACACATAAATATATAGTGTTCTATTTTGCTACTTTAACACAATTAGGTTACACACTATAATCATAACCCTAAGATCTATGGTATACAATAATAACCTAGACCATCTATTACAAAAGATATACATTGTATTTAATGAATATCATTACATTAAATGTTCCTCAATCTTGGTAAAACATTTTACAAACCGTTGTAACCATTTGCATAGAAGAATGTGCCATTCCTGATTACTATGTTATTTCCTATGATCCTTGGTAAACATTATGTAAACTGATCGGTGTATACTACGATGCTCGGTGTATAGACTTTACCGACTAGTCTATTCTACTTTATGTTATTGATTATCTCATTGTAAGTAACCAACTGATATCTTTACACACCTTTGGTACTAATGAAAACCTTAGAAGGCTCAATAGAGATAACAGGTTCATCTGCAATCATCGGTTCAAATTAAGAAGGTGAAGTTGTGAAATCTGACAAGCTAACAGAAGAAATTGTTGGAGCCAGGGAACCAAAGTAGCAAGCACAAGGAGGAACCGTTGAGATACAAGGTGACACTCCTACTCAAGAGGTTCCTACCATTGTTGAGGTTGGTGACAATAGTAGAAGTTTGGAAACTAATGAGACAGATGAGCACTTGGGGTCTCCTCAAAAGGAAAAGAGCATTTCTTCTCCATAGGTTAAACCTTTTCCTTCCAAGCCTAAATCTTCCCCTCCTATTATCATGAAATTATTTATTGAAGATTTGTTTTCTACAACAAAATTTACAAGTGTAGAATCATGGCTTGAGAAAACTCTAGAGCAGAAAAGAAAAAGGGTTGAGCGCCAATAATGACATGTTCTCACAAGTAATGTCCTTGGGTTCAGTCGTAAGCAAAGCTAAAAAGACTAGGACTCTGACCACTCTTGATTGAGATCTGGACATGGGGCACCTGACTATGGAAATAGCCAAGCCACTAAAAGATGGAAAAATTGAAGATCTTACTACCTCTTATTTTTCACTCTAGTCCTTAGACATGGGGCTCACCCGCCATGATAGAAAAGTAGACTTGTGGAAGTCCAGTAACGTCTTGATTGAGGAAGAGCTTGAAGAACTCAAAGTCACCAATACTCAACTCAAGGTGGAGATTAAAGAAATGAATAACTTCATTAAGTAGTTGGTCACTCTTGTGGCAAGCCTACCCAGTTCTCTAACAACGTTTGATCCTGTTGTAGCCAAGAACCAAGAAATACTTGTGAAATTTCAAGATGATAGACATTTCGGGTGCATCGGCAGGAGGTGGATTGAACAACTTAAGTCTGAAGGTCTAGTAGCCATTGAGCAGCTTGAAAATTTCTTTTTACAATTAGAGGCAGAGAAGGATTCTCTCAAAGGACATATGCACACACTCACAAAAAAGAGGTTGAGGTGTAAAGAGTGTATGATCCTACTACATTGGCTGGTCACAATGAATACTAAAGATGCAATCAAGGCCAACATATTGTAGAAAGGGGATGAACCTCTAATTGAATGGCTCCAAAGGGTAGAATTCAAAATGGAGATGATAATCAAAGAAGAGGTGGGAATGAAAGCAACCGATGAGGAAGTCGCCAAAGAGCAAAGTAAAATCTTTGTATATTTGACAAGTCTTCAGTCCTAGTCTCAAGCTAGCAGAGATGGAAAGAGTCTGATCTGTATAACCATATGTAGAAGTCAATCTCCAACTACTTGGACCAGCTTGCAGAGTTATTTGGGTCTCACCTTGATAGAATACTCGATCTTTAGTAACTCGGTGGATGCATATATAAAGCCATGATGAAAATGCAACCCTGAGAGGATGCTACAAAATACATAGAGAAAGATCATGCCCGCTGGCTTATAATATTGAAAAATGTGTACATTCCAGATTTTGAAAGGATGATTCCGATTCTTGCGACCACCAAAGCTTTAAGTTGGAGAAGGTGAAGAAGCCAGTGAAGAGAAAAGAACTTTCCCCCCTTTCTTTTTGATATTCATGGTATAATTAGTAAATGGCCACTTGTCATCTACCGACTTTGTAGAATATGAATCGATTTAGCAGATTTTGTAACGGCTTAACTCTTGAAGTCTATATGTAACACTTTGAAAATCAATGAAAAGGTCGGCTAATTTTTGGTGTGAAATAAATCTTGTTGTGGAGTCAATCTGGAATGTGTTTTATGCCATTTATTTACTGTTCCATGCTTTTTTAAGTTGGAATGTTTGTTTTCCTTAAGTTGGATTGAAATTAGAAAATAGACAGAGTTTTGTTTCTACTCTTTTGTGCAATTAATCTACAGTAATCAGAGCATTACTTGGAGGTTGCAAAAATACTCATGTGTCCTATTTAGATTAGATTCATCCATGTTGTTTTATTGCATTTCATTAATTCAAGTAGAATTCATTATTGCATTCCCACTGGTGCAAATTCATAAGTATTGTGAAATCCCAAAGTTGGTTAGAGTTTAGAATCAAATTCATTGCCTAGATTAGTTTCTCACTGAGGGCTAATTTCATTCCCTCTAATGTTATTTGGTCAAGAACATACCCCATTAGGATTTTAGAACAAACAAAATTCGTTGCATATCTTTACATAAGGGAGTTGTACCTGTTAAAATTTAGAGAAAAGTTAGTTGAACGGTTAACAACTTTCTCGTATTCACATTATTTCTTAACAAGATTTTGGGCAAACAAAGAGTTAAATCCAAAAAGAATAATTTTTTGACCAACAAATTTTTAGCGACTCTGTTGGGTAGAGAAACAGTCGCTAGACTAGAATATTTTTCATGAGGAAAAATGATGTTACCTCATGATAATGTTTTCCCTGTCCTTCAACCCAACCTCAGTTTTTAGGATGATCAAGAAGATATAGTCTTGTCCCTGAATACTTTCTCTTGGAGATACAAAGAAACACAGAGCATTATAGGAACATGACTCAAGTTCTTGAATAAGAAGAACCGAGAGTAGAAGCACTCTAAAGAGCCATTCAGAGAAGAAATCAATGCAGAGCCAAGCATGAAGCTAGGTAGAAAAACTAATTTGGAGCTTTGGATCAAAGAAGATTCCTCAGAAGTGCCAAGGAGAAAGGTGGAAAAGCCCCTACAGTCAAAAGGCTCACTGAGCTCAAATTTCCCATAATAAACTTACCTCATAAGAAAGGTGACATAAAAAGTAGGAGTAGACCACCTTCACCTCCCAAGACACAAACTTCATTGCCTATAGCTTCCCGGGTATTAACTTTACATGGAGTAGTTTCTCCTCCTGTTATTAATTTTCCTCAACATCCTGCACCTACAGTCATGGCAGCTCCATGGCCTGCTGCAACTGGCCTGTTGTAGTTTGTAGCATATCACCCACTCCCTTCAGGATCTAGAAAGAAATTTCCTAAGTTCTTCGGAGATAGAAAAGTTACTACGGATGAACACATTAAAGCCTTCTTCGCAGTAACTCATATTCTAGGAGTTGGTTATGAAGATTTTTCTACTAAATTATTTGTTGAAACTCTAGTTGAAGCAACGGCTGACTGGTTTTACCACTTAGATGATGCTTCAATCACAAGTTGGGATACTATCAGGATGTCTTTTGAATCCAGATTCAAAACTATTGAAGATGAACATGGGTTGTTGACACAATTGACCTCTATCAAGAAACAAGCCTCTATAAGTATGAGGGAGTTCATTGCTAAATTCAATAAGATTGCTAACAGAATCCCCATGACTGATAGATCCACTCCTGCAAATCTAAAGATATTCTTTATGAGTGCCATGCCACCAGATATAAATTATGATCTGAGAAGAGCACGACCTACACATTTGGACATTGCTTAGAAGATAGACCTTGAGTTAGAAGATGACATGATTTCTACTGGTAGATGGAAAAGAGAAATGTAGACAGGTGCTAGTTCAAGTGGAACTACATCGACTAATGAGATGATGCATAAAATGTCCAATGAAATCATCGCTTTAAAAAGGCAACTCCCTAAATTCAACAATCTATACCAAAAACCATTTCAAGATCAAATTAATAGAAATATTGATAGCAAGACACTACAATTACCTACTCTACAATAGAGACTTGCAATTGAGGCTCCCCATAAGAAAGGAAATATGTGTGTATTTCATCTAACGACATACCATAATGGTGAGAGTTGTCTTGAAATAGCTTGCATGATGCAGTTATTATCTACTAATGAGTTAGACACTACAACACCGAACAACGAACCAGATTCATGCTCACATGGTGACTCTGTAAATTTATTTTTTGAGTATGAATCTGATTCTGAGAAGCAAAGGGAGTGTTATGCTACCATAGATGGCACCACCTGTGCAGTTCTAAATTGGAGCCAAAAAGACAAAACTCCTATTGTCATTCCCTCAATGGGAACCAATGATGCATCTACTTCAAGTATGAAAGAAAGCATTCAAGGAATGAAAATCTCATAGTTGGGTAAGGAAAATGATTCCTTTGATTTTATCTAGTTCTGTAAAAATTGTAAGATCCAAATTTCTCCCATAGATTATTTAAGGTCAAATCCTACTGAATTAAAAAGATTCATAGATTACTTAAAAGGAGATAGTATTAAACTGAATCATAATGTCACTTCTTCCAATGAAGATGATTCCTCACTAGAGAAACTATTTGAACAAGGGGAAACCATTGTGCTAGCTACCTTCCCAAGTCAAAAACCTGAACCATTTTATGTCTCATTGTATATCAATGGTTGTAAACTTAGCAACTGTATCATAGATTTAGGTGCCTCTGATAATGTGATGCCTTCCGCTATGGCCAAAGCCTTAGGCCTCACCATGACAAAGGTCCATGGTATATTCTATTCTATGGATGCTAAGAAAGTCACTCTACTTGGCCAAATCAAAGATGCCCAAGTAGCTCTAGCTGCCCATCCTAAAAAGAAGATGCTACTGACAATCCTTGTTGCAGATATACTAGCAAGTTATGGGTTATTGCTCAGCAAAATTTTTTGCAGAGATTTAGGTGGGGAGATTAAATTGGATTGGTCTCAGGTGGTAATTCCTATGGGAAATAAGAAGGTCAGACTAGAACCCGAGAAGAAGTCAAAGTTCATGGTTCTGAAATATGATGATTTGAAAGCTCAAATCCTATACCAATAATTGGAGTTTGGTAACTATATGATGTTTAACCAAGGCATTGTTCATGAACCTGAAAGAGAATGAGAATAAATTGAGGCCTCTAAGAAGGATAAGACTCCAGAAGTCTAGACACTGGAATTCGATGGTAGTTGTTCTTCCTCTTGGTCTAGTGACAGAGTTGTATTAATTCCACCCATAGGTGAACCTAAGCCGATGGCTTTCAAACTGGAGTTTGAAAATACCAATAATATGGCTTAGTATGAGGCATTGTTACTTGGGATAGTTTTTGCAAAGGAAAAGGGGGTGAAAGTTCTAAAAACTCAAGGCGATGCTAAGTTGATTGTGTGCCAGATCAAAGGTCAATACTCTGTAAAAAATTGGAAGTTGAAGAGTTATAGAAATAGAGTATGGGACGAGATTGAAGGATTGGATGCCTTTGCAATCGAATATGTCCCTAGAGAATTAAATTCCAAGGTAGATTCACTAGCAGTCTTTGCTTCCTTAATACTACCTCATCCAGCATTTAAAGAGAAGAAGTACCAGGTAGAGGTCATGTATAGGCTATCAGTACCTAATAATGTAGATGATTGGCAAGTATTCGATGATGAAAAATGCCTACAACTCTTCCTTGAAGGTAATGATAGTCCCCCTAAAGAAAAGCCAAATGATCTCTCACAAGATCATCCCAAGAAATGGAAGAAGGATGAACCAGGTGTGACTCAATTACAAGGTAATGTCATTCCCCCATATTTTATATCATTAGAGAAATTATTCAATCATCATGATACTTATGTTAAGAGGAAAAGGATAGAGAAAGGTCTCATGACTGGAGAATATGAAGGGATGAACATTGGGAATGAGTCAAATCCCAAAATGATAAACATAGGCAAGTGTTGCACACCTGGAGAAAAAGCGAAAGATAGAAGGCTTTTTTTGGAATACCAAGACATCTTTTCCTGGAGCTATGAGGATTTAAAAATCTTTATGGGAGGAAATTTCAAGCATCAAATTCCCCTAAAACCTGATGCTACCCCATTCAAACAGAAACAAAGAAATTACAATCCAAAAGTGGCAGATGCTAGGTTTAGGGAAGTTGATAAAATGCTCAAAGCCAGGATTATTTACCCTATCCACCACTCTACATGGATAGTAAACATCATCCCTATGAGGAAAAAGAATAGAGAAATAAGGATATGCGTAGACTTCAAAAATTTAAATCAAGCTTCTTTAAAAGACAATTACGCACTTCCCAACATGGATCATTTTCTACAAATAGTTGCAGGAGCCAAAATCATGTCTATGCTCGATGGATTTTCCAGATACAACTAAGTCCAAGTAGAAGAGAAAGACCAACTCAAGACATCATTTACCACTCCCTAGGGCACATTTGCATACCACAGAATGTCGTTTGGCCTTATCAATCTTGGTGCTACATTCCAATGAGGTATAGATTTGTCTTTTGTTGATATGAAAGATGAGATCATTGTCATATATTTAGATGACTTAACTGTGTTCTCTAAGAAAAGAATTGATCATGTTAAGGATTCAGAAAGAGTATTGCAAAGGTATAGAGAACACGTGATCTCTTTAAATCCTAAGAAGTCAGTTTTCTATGTTACCAAAGGAAAACTATTGGGTCATATTGTATCACAATAAGGTATCAGGATTGATCTAGAGTGAGTCAAAACCATTCAAAGGCTAAGTTTACCTATAAGTAAAACCAGAGTGAATTCATTCTTTGGTCAGGTAAATTTCCTCAGAAGATTCATCCCTAACTTTTCAGAGATCACCAAGTGTATTGTAGACATGATGAAAGGTAATCAGAATTTTAAATGGAATGACCCTGGTAAAAGAGCCTACCAAGATATAAAGGATGCTATAGCCAACGCCCATGTCTTATGTCACCCAGATTATAAGAAGGATTTCATGAATTATTGTTACACATCTAAACATTTATTGTCAACTATTCTTATGCAATAAAATAGAGAAGGAGGTCAAGCTCCTATTGCCTTTATGAGCATGCCACTGAAAAATCATGAGCTAAGATCTTCTCAAACCGAGAAGCACAACTTCTCAGTGGTGAAATCCTTGAATAACTTTAGATTTTATATCTTGCATTCTCACTCCATCGTATTTGTTCTTAACATTACAGTAAAGAGTATATTAACCCAGCAAGATGTAGGATGTAATAATAGAGGAGCTTGCATAGCCAAAAAAACAAGAATATGACATAGAGATTAAGAAAAAAATATTGGTATGAGGAAATGCATTGTGAAAATCTATGGTAGAAAGTGAAGGAGATGATTAGCCTGAAATAGAACAATGAGTTTTGGCAGTAAGTTTACAAGACCTATGGTTTAAAGACATTGTATATTTCCTAACTTATGGTGAATGCCCTGAAATATTGATAGCTAAACAAAGGAGAGACCTGAGATTGAAAGCTGCTAAGTATGTCATTTGGGAAGGTATGTTATACAAAAGATCTATAGATGGAACTTTTCTTAAGTGTGTTTCCAAGAAACAGCAAGAGAGATTCTTAAAAACATTCCATAACAAAGCTTGTGGTGGGCATTTCTCATCTTCTGTAACTACATTTAAGATTTTGAGGCAATGTTATTATTGGCCAGGGATGTTCAAGGATGCATATCATTGGGTGGACAAGTGTGAAAAATATAAGATGTTCACAGGTTGACCTCAACTGGCAGCTCTTCCTCTGAGACCAGTAATAATAGAAGGTCCCTTTCAGCAATGGGGCCTCAATTTTATCAGGCCTATCAATCCTACATCAAGCGCTGGTCACACTTATATAATCACTACAACTGATTATTTTACAAAATGGGTGGAAGAAAGGGCCTCAAAGAAGACTACTTCTGAAGTAGTGTGTGAATTCATCAAGGAGAACATCATGGTAAGATTTGGTGTGCCTGTTAAACTACTCATGGATAATGCAGCTTACTTTTCTTCAGCTAAAATTACTAAATTTTGTTTTGAGTACGGAATAATTGCTAGTCATTCATCTGACTATTTCCCACAAGGGAATAATCAAGCTGAATCGAGTAATAAGAACCTAGTGAATATAGTGAGAAAACTTGCATCAGATAACCAAAGGACTTGGTACAAGAAAATTCATGAAGCACTCTAGGCTGATAGAGTAACTCCAAAGAGGGCGATTGTTATTTCACCATTTGAGCTGGTATAGTGAGTTGAGGCAAGCCTTCCCTTGCCTCTAGAATTGGCTACTAACAAGTTGAGAATAGTGGAAGAAGATGACATCTATAAAGATGGGTTGGAAAAAAGAATTCTGTATCTGAATAAACTTGAGGAAGAATGAGAGAAGATTGTTGATCATATCACAGAACATCAAATGTGGGTAAAGAATCTCTTTGACAAGAAAACCAGACCAAGGAAGTTCATGGTTGGAGACTCAGTACTACTATGGGATAAGTGAAGGGCGCCTAAAGGAATGCATGGAAAATTTGAGACATTCTGGAAAGGACCGTTCATCATCCATCAGGCCTTTGATAGAAATTCTTTCAAATTGGCGTATCCAAATGGTGAAGTATTACCCTTAACCTATAATGGTCAAGATTTGAAATTGTATCAAGTTACAAATTGAAAATGGGTAGCCCTTGTATTGTATGATAGTTACGTTTAGTTCCAATTTTTGTCTTCCTTAGCCTAGATTTCCTCATTTTTCCTTTCCTTTCTTGTTTCCTTCCTTTGCTTTAGTTTTATTGTGAGCCACCTTTTCATTTAACTTTGTGAAACTAGAGACTTAGATTCCATGCTTAGATATGATCATATCCAAGTCCCTAGATAGAGCCAGTTGTTGCCCCACTTTTGTTCTTCACACTCTAAAGCAAAAATGATTACCTTGTGTTAGATTGAGTCATTACTTTTGAGATAATAAATTTTATTCTAAGTCTAGAATCCCATAGGATAGGTAGTCTTTATCAAATAATCCCTTCATGCCTTCTTTCTTCTTTTAAGCCAGGTCAGTTTTTAATTTCATCCTAGGAATGGGTAAGTTATAGTTCCTAATTCGATAAAGACTCTATTTCTTTCAATTCTGATTGATGGTATCCATATGGGTGTGAAGCTCTAAAATAAAAAAATTCCCTTTTGTCATAAAATTGAAAATCACCTTCTCCTCAACGGGTTTTGACCCATGAAGGTAATTTTTCATGGGAAGAGAACATAGGAATCATTAAGCACATAGACAAGGCCTGGAGATCAAGATTCTTGGGTTAAGAACAAGTTGGGTCCAGAAAAGTAGCTTGGCGGATAAGCTATAATGAACTCCTCCATTTGCAGAGTTTTTCCTACAAAAGTTGTTTTTTGAAGGATAGTAGAAAGTGTATCAGAGATTCTTGAAAGCCAAATGTCTAAATTTAGAGGAAATAAGATTGAGTCCTTGTAGTGGATAGAACAGTCTTAGAATATGAGAAGGTGAGTAAGAGACCTTTTTTAGAGAATTGGTTTTTAGCTTCTCCCTCATCAGAAAATCACCTGAGAAGGTCAATTTCTGAGAACCGACAACTTCTGAAGAAATAAGCATAAGAAATCATGGGGATTGAATGATTTGTTATTATGAAGATAGTCTGCTTTGATATCTAAAAGAAATTGCTAAAGAAATGAGTCAGTTGCAAATTTTTAGAAAATCACTTCCCAGCTTCTCCATAGTTGGGTTCCTACCTTCAAAGTGAGTTTTCCGACAAGGGCGCCAATTAAGGGAAGCAAAAAAGTAAAAAATCTGCTACGTCAATTAAGTTACCATTACAACTACTTCAAATGGGTAAAATTGATTTCCTAAGGCCGTTAATAAGATGCATTTAATTTAAATCTTAACGTTAGAACCTTAACAGATATTTTTGAAAATCTCTCACTCGTGCAGTGTGAGATATGGAAAGTAACGATAAGGAAGTAGGTTGTTTATAAAAGACTCAAATGATCAAGAAAAACTTACCATTTGTTCACATCTTTTTCATACACCCTTTGATTTCCCATGATTTTGCAAATCATCTCATGACATACTCCAAATCTTCTTAACAGTAAATAAAAAGTAGAATCAGAAGCTATGGCCACTAGATTCATGGGTTTTGATAGGTTGAACTAGATTACATATGAATGCCATAATTTGACAGATACAACCCTCAAATTCTATGATCTAGGCAATCTACACAGAAGGTTCAACGAAGAAAATCTCCACCCCATGAAATAGAAGCTCAAAAGTAGCTGTTTGGTCGAAGCTCCTAGATTTCCTATTGCAGTACAAGCTCCTAAGCTAATCTAGGAATGTATAACTAGATTCAACCTGGATACAAAATAAATATTGGTGCCAGATGACACACTACTCATCTCCATTGATAGAGAATCTATGCAAAATAGTCTTCGTATCCCAGAGCGAGTAGAAATTTCAAAAATGAATTTCTCAATCGCAATTTCAGAATATAATGAGAAGAAGATGAGGTGGAGGAAAGAGATCATGAACTCATGGTTTCGGAAGGCTAGAAGCATAAAGGGAAAAGTGCCAAAGACACTTTTCAGGACAAATCTGAAGGCTGAGATTGTCAACATCCTGGTGCTCCTTCACAGGATAAAAGGTGAAAGTGACGTGTTGAATTTCATAGAGCACTACTTCTTCTTGGTCCAGGTAATATCTGTTGAGCACCATTATATAGAATGGGCTCAAGTGGTAAGTGAAAATCTTTCCAATGCCTTGAGTCTCACCAAGTACCATAATGAATTTTATATGTCTTCCTATTTGATCTATGTTTTAGCTACATTGCAAGTATGGCAAGGACTCCCTAGGCTAGAAGAATATTCAGATGATGCGAAAATTTATGATTTCTTCCCTCGTTTGAAATTACAAAATAGATATGCCGAGTTCATGAAAGTTAATGATTCATTTACAATGAGGTTGTGTAGAGAATTAAAATGATGCTCCGAACAGAGATTCTCACCAGAGGCCATGGGATTCATCACCCAATTTGGGAGTTTCTTCATTCAATTTGCTAGTTTCTCATTCCTTCGTCTTGCAGGTTTTGATGATTTCCCCATGAAGCTGCCAAGGTACCCTGATGACATGATCATGCTCGTAGAGGTGATCTGGAAGATGTTGCAAGTGAATCTAATCAGTGCGGGAATTAAGAAGAAAGGCTACGAATTCCCTGTCACCATTGGAGCATACAGCTGTGCCTCAAGATCAAATGCTAAGAATGTGGTGAAGGTGTTTGAGAATAGATATAAGCTAGAAGTGTATGAAGTATTGAGGCCTCAATTTGATCTAGTAAGTTATGCCAAAAATCATCTATAGATTGGCACTATGGTTAGGCACATCCCCGAACTTGAAGATTATTGGGCAAATTGCAAGGATGAACGAGAGAGCAGGGAAAGGTTTTACTCGAGGTTGACTATTGAACAAATCAAGTTTTTCAATGTTAATATTAATGTTGAAGGCATTGTTGATGATGGAGAACATATGTATACCGACACATATAGAGATCAGATCAAGCCCTATCCTGTGAGCTTTCAACTAGGTCAAGGTCAAGCTTTAGAAGATTTGGAGACCTTAACGGCTAAAGTCATTAAGACAACCAATAAATGGGTTCAGTGGATGATGGGAAGAAGAAAGAGATCTAGGAAGCCTACTCTTCAACAAGCTCCTACAATTGAGCCAGCAAGTGCTCTTGCATCCTCCTCTTTGCCAACGACATCTGTAGCCAAAGGACCAGCTCAACCAGCAGGTGGAGATGATGAACCACCTGAAAAGGAGATTTCAATTGAGAAGACTTATGGAGCAGGTTCATCTCTAGTCATCGGTTCAAATGAAGAAGCCAAACTTGAGAAATCTGACAAGCCGGTGAAAGAAACTATTGGAGCCACTGAACCAGAGAAGCAAGCACAAGGAGGAACTGTTGAGATACAAGGTGACACTCCTACTCAAGAGGTTCCTACCATTATTAAGGTTGGTGAGGATAGTAGCAATTCAGAAACTAACAAGACAGATGAGCACTTGGGGTCTCCTCAAAAGGAAAAGAGAATTTCTTCTCCACAGGTTAATTCTTTCACTTCCAAGCCTAAATCTTCCCCTCCTGTTATTAGGAAGTTATTTGTTGAAGATTTGATTTCTGCAACAAAAGTTACAAGTGTAGAATCATGGCTCGAGAACACTCTAGAGTAGAAAATAAAAAGGGTTCAGCAAGGCACTCACATTGGTGATATGTTCTCACAAGCAATGTAGTCGGGTTCAGCCATAAGCAAACCTAGAAAGACTAGGACTCTGACCACTCTTGGTCAAGATCCAGACACAGGGCACTTGACTATGGAAATAGCCAAGCTTCTAAAAGATGGCAGAATTGAAGATCTTACTACCTCAGATTTTGCACTCCAGTCCTTAGACATGGGGCTCACCTGCCATGGTACAAAAGTAGACTTGTGGAAGTCCAGTAACGTCTTGATTGAGGAAGAGCTCATAGAACTCAAAGTCAATAAGACTTGACTCAAGGTGTAGATTAAAGAAATGACTAACTTCATTAAGTAGTTGGTCGCTCCTGTGGCAAGCCTATCTAGTTCTCTAACAATGTTTGATCCTATTGTAGCCAAGAACCAAGCAATACTTGCCAAATTGCAAGAAGATAGACATTTCAGGCACATCGGCAGCAGGTGGATTGAATGACTTAAGTCTGAAGGTCTGGTAGCCATTGAGCAACTCAGAAATGTCTTTTTACAGTTAGAGGCAGAGAAGGATTCTCTCAAAGGACATATGCAAACACTCACAATAGAGAGGTTGAGGTGTGAAGAGTGTATGGTGCTACTACATTGGCTGGTCGCGATGAAGACTAAAGATGCAATCAAGGCCAACGTATTGCAGAAAGGGGATGAACCTCTAATTGAATGGCTCCAAGGTGTAGAATTCAAAATGGAGATGATAATGAAAGTAGAGGCGGGAATGAAGCCAACTGATGGGGAAGTCACCAAAGAGAAAAGTAAAATCTTTGTATATTTGACAGGTCTTCACTCTAAGTCTCAAGCTAGCAGAGATGGAAAGAGTCTGATCGGTATAACTAATATGCAGAAGTCATTCTCTGACTACTTGGACCAGCTTACAGAGTTATCTAGGGCTCACCTTGATAGAATACCTAATCTTCAGCAACTCGGTGGATGCATATATAAAGCCATGATGAAGATGCAACCCCAAAAGGATGCTTCAAAATGCATAGAGAAAGATCATGCCTGCTGGCTTATAATATTGAAAAATGTGTACATTCCAGATTCTGAAAGGATGATTCTGATTCTTGGGACTGCTAAAGCTCATAAGGCTAAGTTGGAGAAGGTGAAGAAGCTAGCAAAGAGAAAATAACTTTCCCCCCTTCCTTTTTGACATGCATGGTATAATCGGTAAAAGGCCACTTGTCATCTACCGACTTTGTAGAATATGAATCAATTCAGCGTATTTTGTAACGGCTTAATACTTGAAGTCTATATGTAACATTTTAAAAATCAATGAAAAGGTCGGCTAATTTTTGGTGTGAAATACATGTTGTTTCGGAGTAAATCTAGAATCTGTTTTATGCCATTTATTTGTTGTTCCATGCTTTTGTAAGTTGGAATGTTTGTTTTCCTTAAGTTGGATTGAAATTAGAAAATAGACAGAGTTTTGTTTCTACTCTTTAGTGAAATTAATCTATAGTAATTGGAGCATTACTTGGAGGTTGGGAAAATACTCATGTGTCCTATTTAGATTAGATTCATCCATGTTGTTTTACTTCATTTCATTAATTCAAGTAGAATTCATTGTTGCATTCCCATTGGTGCGAATTGATAAGTATTGTGAAATCCCAAAGTTGGTTAGAGTTTAGAATCAAATTCATTGGCTGGATTAGTTTCTCACTGTGGGCTAATTTGGTTACCTCTGTTGTTCTCTGGTCAAGAACATACCCCATTAGGATTTTAGAACAAATAAAATTTGTTTCATATCTTTACATAAGGGAGCTGTACCTTTTAAAATTCAGAGGAAAGTTAGTTGAACGGTTAACAACTTTCCAACTATTTGTGTTCACATTGTTTCTTAAGAAGATTTTGGGCAAACAAAGGGTTAAATCCAAAAGAACAATTTATTTACCAACACATACATTAGGCATTGATCATCCATTTACATTGCATATCCAATAGAACTGAACAAAAAGATAAAACATCATTACATATTCAGTTGCATCAACACATCATCAAGGTAAACTACATATATAACATGTAATAATCATAGATCCATTACATTACATAAAAAAATAGACAACATGCATCCATAAAGCATACAAGAAAATCACATCAAAAACAAGTTAGAGGAATAGCTGCATCTGATACACACACACACACACACAGATAATATATATATATATATATATATATATATATATATATATATATATATATATATATATATATGCATATATATATATATATATATATATATATATATATATATATACATATATATATATATATATATATACATATATATATATATATATATATACATATATATATATATATATACATATATATATATATATATGCATATATATATATATACATATATATATATATATATACATATATATATATATATACATATATATATACATATATACATATATATATATGTATATATATATATATATACATATATATATATATATATATATATATATATATACATATATATATATACATATATATACATATATAGATATATATATATATACATATTATATATATACAATGAGATCAAAATCAATATGAGTGTATCATCGCTACATGATCAAGTGTATCAAATCCATCATCTATGGGTCATTAGTATATCACTATATATCATATGTGAGCTACACATCAAAGAAATTAGAGTGTGGTACAATATCAAGACTCACTATCACCCTCTGGACTAGGTGGAGGTGGATCAGGAGGTGGAACAACTACTCTGGTAGGTGTTGGAACTATACCCTTTGTCTATGCTACTAATTGATAATATGCAGGAACTCTTGTTGCAACGTCTAGAATAGCCGCAAAGTAGGTAGCTTGATAATAAGCCACCCTCCAACCTTGATATGCTTCATATTGCAAGGCTTTATCCCTCTCTGTAGTCAACTCCCTAACGGATTTATCCTGATCTGCACTAATATCTCTAAAAGACTTGTCTCTATCCCGTCTTGCTAGCATCAACTCATGCTCCAAAATGGCTATCCTCATCTATGCTCACTCCTATTGTCGTTGCGATAGTTCACCATGGTCAACTGCACCTATACCTCCCTAGGCCCCAGCTTCTCTCAGTGGAAGTGTCAGGACATCCTGCTTTGCACCATATATATGATGACCTCTATTAGTTGTAGGTCCTCTCACCTAAAATCTAACTCTCCTACCATCTCCTCCATCACCACCACCATCACCACCACCTCCATAATCTCCACCACCACCCCCAAAATCTTCTAGTCCTCCACCCTCACTTCTTTGTCGACCCTCCACATCACTACTAGCATGACCATCATCTCTGTGAGGACCTCTCCATCCTCATCATACTCTGACCCCGGCACCATCATCATCATCAGGATCATCAAGATGAGGTGCTATCTCATGGTATTGGCTAAATTGTAAATTAAAATGTAAAATATATAAAGGAAGTTAGAAAAAGTTTGAAAAAAAAACTTAGTGTCCCCCTTGGTAAGATGTACGTTTTAGTTTATGATTTAGACGTCGCCCTATCTCATCAAGAGAAGTGAAACGTGGAAAAGGATGCTTCTCAAAGTACACCCGATACTCAATAGTGACACAAGTGCATTGGAGATGTCAGACATATAATCCCAAGCTACCGCTGGTAGTCCCTGGAACTCCTGTAAAGAAACATCATATGAGATTCATGGTCCCCACCATGTTTCATCATCTTTAATCCAAGCGTAAGTTGCCATCTGCTGTGAAACTCCATGTGTTTGACCAAATTGTCGAAGAATGCGAGTAACAACAAAATGCTCAACCACTGACGATATACGACCAATCAAGTATCTACTCATAAACATATAATGAAACTCTAGTGCATCATCGGTTCATGGCTCGGAGTCTAGATATGGGCTCCACTCTAGAACTATGCAATCATCAAGGACTCTCCTGCAGTACTCTACATTTCTCGGGTGGGGCTATTGCACGTAACCACTATATATGTCAATATACAGATGGTCAACTTATCGGTGTCTATCCACCAATAGTCGTTTCACTAGGATATACTCCCAAACCAAAATCTATAGAATCACAACTCTGAGTAATACACTCTTGGTGTGTCAGTAAACCACCTGATCATGTAACTCCCTATATAGATGTGCTAAAAAACAATAACCACAAGAGAATCTATGTGGCCTAGCTAACTTATCATCTAGAATCCTTCCCCATCCATATAGGATGCCCTGGGCACTCTGATCTGACATAATAATACGACCTATCAACCGAGCTAGAATAGAAGGCAAGGGAGCATAAGACCTCTCCATATGGTCCTAGGCAATGAATCTCTGGTCAATGGTATCATCTAAAAATACTTGCCTCAATGTTGCAATACCAGTCTCAATCAGTTGTGCATCATAGTATACCAAGTCTCTAATCATAAGGATGTGCAGGATACGGTACACATCCTCAAGGCTAACAATGATTTCTCTAGTAGGAATATGAAAGGTTTTGTGCTCTGAGTTCCACCTGTCCACCAAAGCTTTCAACAACCCTTTGTTTACCTTAATTTCGGGTATATCTAGTAACCTACTCAGCCCACACTGTCGAATGCACGTCTGTCACCATCTGAGAGCTCAGGATTCATTCTCATCGCACGAGGATGCTGCCCGCAGAAGTTGGTGACACTGAAGTTCACCCCCACTAGAAATCAAACACCAAGCATCAGTATCAAAAAGTAAATGCATCATCAGAGAGATAAATCATAGCATAACATCATTAAGAAGTAATCATCATCAAATTGAAACAGTAAATGATCAAAATTGACAGAGAATCAAATGAAAAAACAAATTTGACACCATACGATTAAAGACAGCTAATCGTACGCCTAAACAAGTCTCATACGATGCAAGAATGGGTATCGTACAAGCCAAAAAAATCTATACAAGATAGGAGTGTAGGGTATACGAATAAAGATCCCCATACAATTCATAATGGACAGGATATGAAATAGAAACTCCATATGACACTAAACACAACTTTGTATGATGAAATGAGCATTAGAGGACAGAACAAAAGAAAGTTTCATACGAGCCAGAATCCTATGGCATACGAGTCGGTAATTTAAACTAAAACGGAATACGATTCAGGACTGTGCACCATACAACACAACATTTTCTTGTATGACAAAACGTAAAAGATAGTTGTAACTAACAAAAAATCGCACAAAAATCCATCAAAATTAGAAAAAAATTGATCGATGGGATCACTTACATGAGCCAGATAATGTATGGGTAATCGGTGTCGGTGGGAAACTTCAAATCTGTGAGTCTCAATGGGAATCAATATTTTCTCCGTTAGAGGGCTCGAAAATCACTGCAAAGGTAAAAGTCAAAATGAACAGTAAAAAGTCATTTTCACCTATATTAAGCCATTTTGACCTAATTTTCAACTCATATTATCACGACTAAATCAAAACCAATGGATTAGTTAAACTCGTCAAATTCATTATCGAGATTAAAATCAAAATTCAAAGTCAACTACATCAGTCAAAATTTTACAAACTTCAGTCAACTAAAGTCAAAGTTAGTCCAATATACTGTAGAACCTTCAGAAATAGTTCCAAATCATTGAACATCAAGTCAAATATAAGTCAAACCAATTCAAAAATTGGTCAAACCAAGTCAAATCAAAGTCAATGTTGGTCAAATTCATCTTAAATCAACTTGAAATCAATTTTAATCACTTCTTTATACATCATAATCAGTTTCTAATCAATCAAATCATTTCAAAATCATAATTACTTTTTAATTTCACTCCTGAAAGGGCATAATCACCAGAATCAGCATATCAGCGCATCAAGCACATCATCAATTTTTAAAATTGGGGCATTAAATCAATCCGGGGTATCAAGTTTTTATCATCAATCAAAACCATCAATCAAGTTCATCAAATCGTCGAGATTGTCAATCGAATTACATCAAATATTCTTCAGTAATCATGAAATCAGTTATAAAACTAAATCTTGATATCAATAAATTACGTAATCGAATCATCGTATCGAATTGAATCATATCACTAGGGGCATCTCAACTTCATCAGAGTCCATATCAAGTTTTTGGTCTCCAATCAATCTCAATGAACGAGTGATTTCATTAGGAACCATATCAAATTACTCTATCAACATCACTATGTTCATCATCAGAATCAATAGGGGCATATCAATTTCATCACACCACACCAAATTTATAATGTCTTCATCAGATAATCATCATATTATTGACTTCATTAGGACCCATATCAAGTTAGTAGTCTAGATCAACCTTTTAACAATAATTAGTTTCATAGCATCACATCAAATTGATTATTCATTCTTATCAGCCTCAATGCTTTCAGAATATTTATGATGGTAATCAATTTCATCACATCACATCAAATTGGTTATTTGTTATCATCAACATCATTAGTATCAGTGTCAAACAAATAATGAGTTTCATCGCATCACATCAAATTAGTTATTCTAGTCTCAACCTATCATCAGACATCAAATCAAGTTCTTAGATTCAGCATCAATCATGATGTGAATAGTTTTATCAGGATCCATATCAATCTATTCACTCAATTTAATAATGTTGTTGACATTAGACATCAAATGATCTTTGAATCAATGCGTTGATTGCACATCAATTTAAAGAACGAAAAATGTAATCACCTAAAATTCTTCTAGCTTAATCAAGAGGCCTAAATCTCATCTGATTGCCCTAAATTATAATCAGGTGATCAAACCCTAATCAAGAACATCAAATCAAGTACAACCTAATCCTACTTGTGTAATTGGATTAGATCAATTTAATAACATGATTCATCAATAATTGAGCATCAATGATCAATAATTAAGGAGCCTTCATTCATTAATTAATCCTAGTTATTTAATTAAATCAAGTTCAAAAATACCATAGCTAGGAATATTAATTAAGTGAATAAATTAATTATCCTATTATCCACTCAAATCACAAAAGGGAAAACAACTTAAATCAAACCAATGAGATCAAATAGCAAGGATCACTCAAGGATTAATCTCTATCGTCCATCATGGATTGATCTTAGCCATTGAATTCAAATTCAAACGAGTTCTCTCCAAGGAAATTCTATATAATCAGCTCTCATAAAGGCATTAATCATCTAGGTCATTTGCATAAGGAAAATCTGTCAAATTAATTTCTCACATCTAGATCAGTTGTCGAGTCAATTTTAGTCTCATCTTAGATCATTTGTTAGAGCAATTCACATTTGAATAAATCAAGTAGTAGCATAATTCATTAGTTTTTCTAGATCAAATGCATCAAATTAGGATCAAGATCATCATTCTAGCTCATCAATCCTATTTCAATTGCATTCATTTATATGCACTTTTATGAATATTCCATTTCATGGTGGCTTTCCACTAATCTTATGCATATTCTAAGAGCAATATTTACATTTAGATCATACTAACCTTCACTAGGAAGCAATATGTTGCTCTTACTTGGTTTATGTTCTTGATTTTGATTAATTTTACATACTAAACCAGTGAATTAATGACCTATTGAGAGTTGTGTTGCAGATATATAGGTTACCACAATTTACACACACACACCCATGCAATGGTAAGCTTTTATGTTATGAAATATTTTACTCTTGAAGACCATTATACTACAATTCACGGGTACCATTTTCCTATTTTTAATCATATTCGTAATGGGGAAAAAATAGATTTACCTGTATTTCTAAACTCTTCACTAAATATTATTATCAACAAAGGAGCTTATTTGGCCTCTACACCAGGGCTTAATCATTTCATTATACCAATTTGAATTTGACTACTTTCATCATCATACCCACGACATTATCCAGCTTGGAAACCTAGGGATAATATTGAAGCCCCTGGTAGTTCCATGTGCATTGAACTAATTGAAAGTAAGCCGCATTCACTTGAGAAAAGTTTAATTCAAACACTAAAAGAAGAAAAATTATACTAAATGCCCTCTTGAAAAAGATTCTATGGAGGTGGTGCCCCTAAAGGTCTCTTCAGACAAATGGAAATCCCCTACTACTAAACCTAGCACTTATAAAGTTGAAAAAACTAAGATCTAAAGGTGATTAAAAAGAAAAGTATTACCACATACTTTCATGAATCAATTTCAAAGAAAAAGGAGGAAGCTAAATTTCAAACACCTTGATGGATTTCTGGCTTGATTTTAGCTTCTTCCCCCTGTTCTGCTCCTATTTCCACACCTTTCCAACTTGTTTTTGGCATCCTGACCTAAAACCCTGAGATTCTTGACCTCAGGGTCAAGGTCAACCTTATGGGTCAAGGTCGACCTTGAAGTTGACCAAAGTCAAGGTCAACCTTGACCTTCACCCAGGTCAGAGTCGACCTTAACCTTGACCCTAGGTCCAGATTTCAAAATCCAGAAGTTTTCGGATGTCGGGTTTTTGGAAAGTTTATTTTTCCGCTTCCGAGTCGGTTGTTTCGGGCTTCGAAATGGTAAGCTCTTAAATGATATTTAAATTAGGTCCACTTCCAAGAGTAAAGGCTTAAATTTGAAATTAATTCTCTTATGTCAGCCTCTCTAGAAGTTTGTGCCCTAACTTGTATAAAAAGGATCCTTTCTCCTGTGATTTTCATCATATCTCATATCATGAAATCTCTCCATCATCAAGCAAGGTCAAGCAAGCATTTTCAATCAAGGAAGCATTCAAGCACTCATCCACATTCAAGAATTCAAGTTCTCCATTAAAGATCAATGATTCAAGCATTAAAGCCTTTGAAAGGATTTGTTTCAAGCATTCAAGATTCATCATTCAAACCCTAGATCTATCCATCATGGTGGTGTGATCTTCCTTCAAGATCCTTTGTTCATCTTCAAGATCCATTCATTCCTCTTTCAAGGTGGATTCCAAGCATACAATCATGGAGGTTTTGATTTACATTTATGATTTTTAGTGTTGAGTCCAAGCTTTCATATCAACATACTTGTTTACATTTCAAATACAATTGCATATCTATTGAATATCATAGCTTCGTTGTAAGATCTACTTCTACTACTTGCTATAATTCTCTATTTTCAATTCCATTATTAGTGTTGCTTCCAAACCAGGGTTTGACCAAGGAAAACCCCTCACCCAAACAACAAAACCCCTTTTCTTATAGGTAAGATGCGGGATAGCGAATCATGGTTCAGATCTGAGTACCTTTTTGGGTGAACTTTCAGGATCCGCAAATAAAATTTCCATTGGAGTAGTGCAGGTCAAGGTTGAATTTTAGGGGTAAGATTTTTCCCTGGAGTAAGATCTTACCCCTATCTTGGGTCAAGGTCAACCTTGCTTAGAAAAGAAGAAGGTTTCTGGGTTTTCTCTTTTTCTGTGTTTCTAGGCTAGATCTGGTTGCAAAAATTCCTAAAACTGAGTACAGACACCAGAAAAACAACATTTTCTAGATCTATCATATTTTGAGGTTAGTATTTGTCTTCAAGTCAATTAATATTTCAATACATACTTTCTATAATGGAATATAAGTTTTTCTCCTTTCTTAATATTCTCCATCGATTGATTCATTTGTGCATTAATTATTTCCTTGTGGTTAAACAATTTGGATCTTTCCTTTGGGAATTTGGGTTAAGAAGTAGATCTTACATCCCCCCTTTCAAAAAACACACATCCTATTTTATATATTACATTTTGTTGAACCCATGATAGACAACTCTTTATTTTTGGTGTTAGATTATCTTTTGCATTTTAAAATTTAAAAAAGAAATCTATATATCTAAAAAATACAAAAATAGTTTCTTGCATTTCAATATGAAGATCTTTTAGATGCTTTGGTGTGTGGTTATTTTTCTTATTATTCTCCTCCTAGCATCTTTTTATCATACTTGTGATGTTTATGAGAGTATCATCCATTTTTTTATGTTTGTCACTCTTCATGTTTCACTTGCCTATGCTATTGTAGGATTGACCGTTACTAGTCTTCCTACTTTCAAAACTTTCATTAAAGATTTATGTGGCAGACTTATTACTCTTTTGGATTATGTGAAGAATTTGGTAGATGATACACCATCTCCTAATATTCCTACTCCTAATTCTATCATCCCTAATCTAGTTTCTAATCTTCCCAATTCTAATCTAATTCCTAACATTCCTAACATGCTTAATTCTCCAACTGCTAATCCTAGTTCTTCCCATACTTATAATGGGGATCAAACTATGGTTCATGATGCAGATGTGCAAGAGTTCTTTAATTTACCTTCTCATCTGATTCATGATGATATTAAAGGGAAAGGTAAAGAAACTTCTTCTAAACCTATCATTCCACCTTACATGACCTTCTCTCATGATCACGATAAACAATCACCTCCTATAGAAGCTTTACATGATATGTACACTACAAGATATAATATGATGGCTAAAAAAGGCTATAAGGGTTTAGGGCTTGGTGTTAATGAACATGGTATTAAATATCTAGTTCATATACCCCCTAAAAAACATAGGCATGGTCTTGGTTGTTTGCAATCTCAATTTAAGGTGGTTTATTTTGATCATCGTCCTCCTCTTCATCTACTTCTTCCAACACCTAACTTAGATTACCCTGATACTCCTCAAGATGTGGTTGTATCATCTTAAAATGGAAGCACTTCCATGTCAAGAGCATTTAGCCCTCCAAGTAAGTGGTTTGGGGTCATGTCAAGTGCCTTGAATTGGTCTTTGCATGGATCTGGCTTTTTCCCCCTATTCTGCTTCTCTCTCCACCCATTTTCAACCTTTTTTTGGCACCTGGTCTTGAGAATTTGAAATCTGTCACTTCAGGGTCAAAGTCAACCTCCTGGGTCAAAGTTGACCTCATACCTCACCTAGGGCAGAGTCGACCTCACCCCTAACCTAGGGAAAAGTCGACCTTGACTCTAACCTAGGGTGGAGTCGACCTCACCCCTGACCCTGGGTCCAATTCGGCCATTTCAGGTTTCAGATGGTAAATCTTTAATTGCATTTAATATGGGTCCATTTCTAGGGGTTAAGGTTAATTAGGATTTAATTCCCCAATGTCGGCCTTCTCTAGAGGTTGTAATACCCCAAAAATGGGCTATAGGTTCATTAACCCCCTACATCTTCAAATTGAACGAAATTGACATCAAAGTCCTAACCTAAGGCACATCTGCACATTATCAAATCCTAATTGATTTTATCTTAATTCTGCATCGGGGAATATTCCTAGCAATATTCCTATTTATCCTAATTATCTTTAATTTAGTAATTATTTGGTGATGAATCCTATTTATCCTAAAGTTTGATTAATTGAATATTCTGAATATTTGATTAATTAGATTTAATACTGCCAATTAATTATTCAACTAGATTTAATTAAATTATTCCTAAACTATATTATTTAATTTTGACAATAAATCTAAAATCTTATGACTAGTTGATTAAATTCTTATTTAATTTGTTCATGTCAATTGTCAATTTTTAATAATATAGTTTTAGAATAAAATTTGATTTAATAATTGATTAACCCATAAATCAGTTATTTTAATGCAAAAATCAGTTAAGTTGAGAATAAATCACTTTATTTTTAAATTAATTTATAATAAAATCATGCACAATTAGAAAAGCAGGCAACTAGAAATTAACAATCAATTTTAAAATTCAAACTCAACATCTGATGATGAGTTGAAATTTGATCTAAACTCTATTTTGAGTTAAACATTATTTTTGCAGGATTTTTGTGAGTTAATTATCCCTGATTTCTTGTTAACTCAAAAATCAACCTGATTTTATCAAGAGTGATTTATGGCTTTTCTCCTGCATCCTCAAGCCCTGGATTTCTATAAAATCAAGGCTCGGCTCTGCATAATTATCAACACTTGAATTTGCACAGTTACTCTAGTGAATTGGCGATTGAAGGATTAAACACTTGCAATAGGTGATTTGTGAGATCTTTCATAGTTGATCATAGTTTTTGCATAGTTTCATATCATAGATTCTCATATCATTCATAGCATTCTTAGATTAAATATGCATTCAATTTCATTCATCTAGCCTAGATTCATACATTTTTCATATTATTGCACAGAAAATACAAAAATATAGATTAATTTGCATTCATTTTATATCCATCTTTTGCATCCAAATCCTTCATTTAGGTGTTGCATTGTCACTAATATCGATTTCAATCTGAGAACATGATGAAGGGTGCTCCCCTTAATGCCACAAACACATAACAGAAATAGAGAAACAACAACAATAATATGCAAGAACAGAAAATTGGCTTCTTATTATCTCCACAAATGTGGAATTACAAACTTTCAGAATTACAATATGCAAAGCCACATGGGCATTCCCTTACAATATTCTTTAGGACAAAGCCTCGAATCAATACCCAGATCTACTACCCAGAATTATTCCGAACTGCCTAAGACAATAATACAGCCTTCCTTATATAGGCAATTTTCCACCGCCTGGGAAGGTTCTAGAATTTTAGCCAATAAGGCCGACCAACTTAGAATTATTTTATTTTACATTTTATTACATCATAGTCGGCTCAAGATAAGCTTTGAAAGCCGAACAGAAATTTTGAAGAAAATTATTTTTCGCCATTTCAGGTGGCCCAACTTCCGAAGACCATAAGTCATCACCAGTTGACCCGCTCGGCTATTATAACCCCATTTCGGAAATGCCACGAAGCGCTCTACAGGATTGACCCACGCAAGCGCCCATCACCCAAATTTTTAACCTCATCAGAGGCATCTAAAGCCTTCAAAACTGAGTCCAAAGTTTCTGTACCCTGCTGCCAATACCGAAAATCTTCAATATCTTCCAACATACACTTGATCTGGAAATGAAACTTTACTGGTAGACTTATATGACCAAAATGAACCTCCAAGAAAGAAATAAGATCATTCTGAGCACATACAAAAATTACCAAAAATAGTAACTTTCCATAAATAGCAGCTTTGCACAAAATAGCCCTTATTGAATACAAAAATAGAAATATTTTGGGTGATGCAAGATTGCTCTTACACCCAGGATGCTCCTGCATCAGACACCCAGGGTAATTTGAGAAGTGACCCTATCACGACTCAGGTGTGCAGAGGAAAACCAAGACGGCTAACCTCCTCCTTTGTCAGCCATGATGAATCTTTAACAGGTCGTCCTTTCCACTTGTCCAGATATTCTTCATATGTCCTGTTCCTTGTGCTTCTGCTAACACGACTGTCCAGTATATCTTCGATCTCCTTAGTGTCTAAACTAGTTGCTGGAATACTCCACTATGCTGCTGTGATCTCATCTTCAACACCTCCTTCATGATACTCTGTCAAATCATGCTTCTTCAGTATCTTACATGGCCCAAACTTCTTCATTTTCAGCTTGTTATATGTACCAATTGGAAACCGCTTCTTCCGCAAATGAACCATGACTTCATCACCAACCTGAAATTCCTTATACCTCCTTTTCTCATCTGCCTTAGCCTTATACTATGCATTCATCTTGGTAATATGCTTCCTCACCTCCTTATGGATGTTCTTCAATTGTTCTGCAAAATCTTCAGCTTCAGCACTACTTATTTCTCTTTTATCTATCTTTCTCAATTCAGATGCATTTCTTGAACTACTTCCATATACAATTTGGAATGGTGATTTACCAGTGCTTCTATTGACAGAATTATTGTATGTAAATTCTGCCTGTGATAAAATCAAATCCCATCCTATTGGCTTATCTCCAACCAAACATCTCAGCAAATTTCCCAAGCTCCTATTCACCACCTCTGTCTGTCCATCAGTCTATAGATGATGTGATGAACTAAACTTCAAATCTGTCTTCAACTTCTTCCACAATGTATGCCAGAAATATCCAACAAACTTAGTGTCCCAATCTGAAATTATGGTCTTTGGCAAACCATGAAGTCTCACTACTTCTCTGAAAAACAATTCTGCTATATGAACAACATCATTAGTCTTCTTGCAGGGAATGAAATGTGCCATCTTTGAAAATCTATCAACTACCACAAAAATTGAATCGTGTCCCCGCTGTGTCCTCGGTAAACCAAGAACAAAGTCCATGCTGATATCCTCCCAAGGCTTCTCTGGTACAGGTAATGGCTGATACAATCCTGTATTCTGCTTCACTCCTTTCGCCATCTGACATACTCTGCAACTCTGTACAAACTTCTTCACATCTTGCTACAACTGTGGCCAATAATAATTCTCACTAACCAAACCAAGGGTTTTATCACGACCAAAATGTCCAGCCAATCCTCCGCTATGCTTCTCCTTGATGAGATTCTCCCTCATAGAACTTCGTGGAATGCACAACTGACTCCCTCTGAATAGCATATCATCCTGGATGATGAAATCCAACCATTTCGTCCTGTCTAGGGTAACAGGTTCTGTACAAGCTTTCCAAGCTTCACCAAAATCAGGATCCTCTGGATACAAATTCTTGAGTTCCTTGAACCCAACCACTTCAATCTACATTTCTGTCAGCAATAGTTGCCTTCTGCTAAGAGCATCTGCAACCCTATTAGACTTTCCACTCATGTGTTTCAAAACAAATGTATAACTTGCAAAAACTCAACCCACTTCAAATGCCTTTGATTCAATTTTCCTTGACTATTCAAATATTGCAAAGCTTGATGATCAGTATACAAAACAAACTCGTTAGGAAGTAGATAATGTCTCCACTTCTTTAATGCCTGAACTATAGCATAAAATTCTTGATCATAAACAGAATATTTCCTCTTGGCATCATTTAACTTCTCACTGAAATAAGCAACAGGTTTACCTTTTTGTATCATAACAACTCCTATTGCAGTACCACTAGCATCACAATCTACTTGAAACACCTTATTAAAATCTGGAAGTGCTAAAATAGGTTGTTCTGTAACTTTTTGTTTCAACAATTGAAAACTCTTTTCTGCCCCATTAGTCCACTTAAACTCTTTTCTATCCCCTCTCATTGTTTCAGTCAAGGGTCCACAAATACTGCTAAAATTTCTGATAAACTTTCTGTAAAAGCTAGCTAGACCATGGACAGATCTTACCTCAGTAGCACTCCTTAGAGTAGGCCATTCAAGGATAGCCTGTACCTTCTCTAGGTCCATTTTTAGACTTTCTGCTGAAACTACAAATCTCAAATACACTAACTCTTTTTTCACGAAACTGCACTTCTTCAAATGAACAATTTCTCTTCTCTCAACTTCTCAAATACCATACGAATATGCATCATATGCTCATCCAATGTCTTACTCAAGATCAAAATATCATCTAGGTAAACAATGACAAACTTACCCAGAAATTCTTTCAGAACCTCGTTCATGAGCCGCATGAAAGTGCTCGGTGCATTGGTTAGCCCAAAAGGCATGACTAACCACTCATATAGTCCTTCCTTTGTCTTGAAGGTAGTCTTCCATTCATCTCCTTCTCTGATCCGAATCTGGTGATATCCACTCTTCAGATCTATCTTTGAGAAATACACAGCTCCACTCAAACAGTCCATAATATCATCCATTCGTGGCAATGGAAACCTATACTTGATTGTGATCTTGTTTATTGCTCTGGAATCTATACACATCCTCCATTCTCCATTCTTCTTTGGTGCTAATACCGCTGGTACAGCACAGGGACTCAGACTCTCACAGATCAATCCTTTTTGTAACAGTTCATGTACTTATCTGTTCAACTCCTCACTTTCTGCAGGTGTCATTCTGTGTGCTGCTTTATTCAGAAAACTTGCTCCTGGGATCAAGTCCATCTGATGACCGATCTTCCTGACCGGTGGTAATCCATCAAGCACGTTATCGGATACAATATCCTGAAAATCATTCAACAAATCTGCAACTTCTACAAGAACATCTTCTACTTTCTCTTTACCAGCTTTTGGAATTAAAGCAAAACATACATGCTCATGCCTCATACCATCTAGGAAATTTCTTCCATCAACAAAAGTTATCCTTGCATTACCACATACCTTTTCTTCAGTCTCCTTCAATGGTTTTAGCTTATGCCGCACTCCATCCTTTGTCAGGGAATAGGTATTCGCACAACCATCATGTACAGCACATCTGTCAAACTGCCATGGTCTACCCAACAACATATGACATGTATCCATAGATATGATATCACACAATATCTCATCTTGGTATCCACCAATCTTAAACTTCACTAGGCATTGTTCATTGACCATGACCTTGTGGTCATCCTGTACCCAGGCAATCCAATATGGATGTGGGTGTTTCTGTCTCTTGAGCTTCAACTTTGTCACCATCTCTTCTAACACCAAATTGTCAGTGCTTCCACTATCAATGATCACATCACAACATTTACCTTCACACTTGCACCTGGTGCGAAACAGGCTCCTCCTTTGCTCAGGTTCATTCTCACCACTCAACAGGACTCTTCTGTTAATCAACGTTTCTCCTCTTTCAGCATCTTCAGAATTTGATGATCTGGCATCTTCATCTACATGTGCAACTCTGGCCTGGCCTTCATTTCTTCTGTCTATTCTGCCTTGGCGCTGAGGACATTCAAATGCCCTATGACCTTCTTCTCCACAGTGAAAATATGTTCCACGGAAGCCTCCTCTTCCAGATCCTTGTCCTCTTCCTCTTCCTCTCTGATCTCTATTATTCTGATCCTGGAAGCGATTGAAATTATTTCCACGCTGATTCTGACTGCTACTGGCCTCATCCTTCTGTTTCAGATCTTTATTTCAGCCACCATATGACCGTCCACCAGATTGTCCACCGTGACCTCTTCCATTTTGTCTGCTCTCGAACTTCTTGTTCAGCTTTTCCTCTACTTTTAGGGCAAATTGGTATGCCTCCTCAATACTGCTCATTCGAACCAGATTCAACTCCTCCTGAATTCTTGGCCTTAACCCATTAAGGTATCGGGCAACTTTCTCCTTATCAGCTTCTGCATGGCCTGTTCTGATGAGGAGTCGATAGAACTCTTCTGTATACTCCTGAACAGATCTTCCTGCTTGCTTCAAACTTTGCATTTTCTTTAGTAGATCAAGCTCATAATCAACAGGAAGAAACTGTTGCTTCAATTTATCCACCATCCGATCCCATCTTGTAATTTTATCTTTTCCTCTTCTATTTTGCTCCAATTGAATTTCTTGCCACCAGATTTTCGCATGACCTTTCAGTCTGGCCTTCGCAAATTTGACCCTATCAGGATCCTCAACATCTTCATACTCAAAATATTCCTCACATTCATTGATCCAGTCGATCAATTCCTTTGGGTTAAGATTTCTAGAAAATGTAGGAACCTCAATCTTGGGTCTTTTCCCAATCTTGAAAATCGCCCGAAAAAGTCTTTCTTCCTCCTGGTTCACAATTTCAGCTTCTCCTTCTTGATATTCTTCTTTGGCTTCATCCTCACTTTCGTCTCTGACATTAAGATTCATTCCTCTATGAATCTCTTCTTGTAATGCTCGCACTTGTCTCTGCAGCTCTCTAACCTCAGGTGTTACAACACCAGCTCTTCTGCCACGTTCCCTTCGTGGAGGCATTTTCGTGATGCGCGCTGAAACCCTTACCACGGTCCTGGTGCAAACTGCCTCACAGTCGGCGATCTATTTACACACTCAAGAAAACCTACTCTGATACCACTTGATGAAGGGTGCTCCCCTTAATGCCACAAACACATAACAGAAATAGAGAAACAACAACAATAATATGCAAGAACAGAAAATTGGCTTCTTATTATCTCCACAAATGTGGAATTACAAACTTTCAGAATTACAATATGCAAAGCCACATGGGCATTCTCTTACAATATTCTTTAGGACAAAGTCTCGAATCAATACCCAGATCTACTACCCAGAATTATTCCGAACTGCCTAAGACAATAATACAGCCTTCCTTATATAGGCAATTTTCCACCGCCTGGGAAGGTTCCAGAATTTTAGCCAATAAGGCCGACCAACTTAGAATTATTTTATTTTACATTTTATTACATCATAGTCGGTTCAAGATAACCTTTGAAACCCGAATAGAAATTTTGAAGAAAATTATTTTTCGCCATTTCAGGTGGCCCAACTTTCGAAGACCATAAGTCATCACCAGTTGACCCGCTCGGCTATTATAACCCCATTTCAAAAATGCCACGAAGCACTCTACAGGCTTGACCTGCGGAAGTGCCCATCACCCAAATTTTCGACCTCATCCGGGGCCTCTAAAGCCTTCAAAACTGAGTCCAAAGTTTCTGTACCCTACTGCCAATACTGAAAATCTTCAATATCTTCCAACATACACTTGATCTGGAAATGAAACTTTACTGGCAAACTTATATGACCAAAATGAACCTCCAAGAAAGAAATAAGATCATTCTGAGCACATACGAAAATTACCAAAAATAGTAACTTTCCATAAATAGCAGCTTTGCACAAAATAGCCCTTATTGAATACAAAAACAAAAATATTTTGGGTGATGCAAGATTGCTCTTACACCCAGGATGTTCCTGCATCAGAACATCATACTCACACCTAATAGAAGACAATAAATCACCTAGTTAGCATAGTTTCAATTACTTGCAGATTTCAATTTTTGCTAACCTCTAATGTTTTACTGAAGTCTTGTGTCTACAGCTAGGTACAAAATTCACACACATTTTTGGCGCCCACCATGGTGGCCCTGAAATGGGTTTCCATCTTTTCTATTTCACTTCTATCTATTTTTCTATCATTTTCTGGTCCATTATATGATTTCTTTCTTTGTCCATACATTTTTCATATGACTTTTGTCAAAAATTCATACCAGAAGCTACTAGTTGTTGTACGACAGTTGAGGATTTCGAGGCTCATTTCAGTAACAACAGATTATTGTTTGAGAGCTAGATTGTCATCTCGTGAGACACCCATGATCATATGAGTTTCCCAACGATCGTATCAGAGCTGACCCATTATCGTATGGGATTTAGATTATCAACTCGAAGGTAACCCACTATCGTAGGAGTTTTGATACTAGGGTTCAATTGTCGTTTCATAATTTTTGGTAGTTTTTTAGATTTGGTTTTTAGATTTGGACTAACAGCTAACCCTAACAATTGAAATCTTCTATTTTTGACTGATATTTTTTGAATCTGACTGGGAAAAGTGCAACTTAATTCCTAAAAAATAGGTAAAATCTACTAAGCATGTTGTAAGGAATTCAGGTATTCTACTATGATCTGATAACACTTCGATTTGGACATAAAAAGAACTCTCACGTGTCAAGCTTGTGTGACTTTTCTTGCTTTCATATCATAGACTTCATTTTGGGTTATAAAATGAACATAGATTTGATTTTTGCATATATGTTACACATAGTAAATAGGCCCTATGAACACTATTTGTGGATGATCTTGAGAGAGTGGGCTTCTTCTGCTTGTTCATGCATGTGAAGCTCTTCTTGACAAAGGATCCCCTTGTAGGTAGGGAGGTTACTGAGATTATCTTGCGTTTTACTAGATTTGTGCATCCTCAACTTTTGATTGATACATTCTCTCCCCGAAGAGGTTGATAGATCATAAGCAATTGACATCATAGATCTTTGTGAGATAATTTTAGTCTTAGTGTGCTAGATTAATCTGTCTTCTTTGTTTTGGTTAAAATTGAAAAGGCTAGAGGATTATGCTCTACTCCCTTTTTGGGTAGTATCAGAAACTTAGATCCTTGAATCTGGAACCAGTCTCCATGTGGTATCTTTTGTGAGTCACCTTTAGAGAGGGTTAACCATGGTGGACATTCTCTTAATTGGGTCAACCATGTGGACGGAACCTCAACTGGTAATAGCCATTTTTGTCGTGGTAGCAACAGTCACTATATAAATATCCTTGTGGTGGAAATCTTCACAGGTGTGGTCTCTTGTTGGGCTATCAGATCTCCCTAGCAGCTCCTGATTGATTAAATTCTTGGGCTCTGTCAAAACCCCAGTGTGCTTGGATTGGAGTTCACCCTCTTGAGATCACAAAAGTTGCAGAGTCAGACCATTACTACAAACCCTAGTGAGGCCAAATTTTTATTTTCTAGGAATATGTGTGTTATTGAAAAACTTTTTAGAACATACACAATTAGCACTTCTAGGGATTAGCAAATTCAGTCAGTTGATTGTTCATGTGCAGGGTTGCTTTGTCCCCTATTCATTGTTTTCAGACGTTCTTGAAATCACTTGCTTGTTGTTCTCCGTGCTTGTTTATCTATTTGGTTATTGGAAACAAATGATCTTAGAATAATCTTCAAACCTTAACAGACAATTTTGCAACCAATCTGAAACTGAAAACCCAAAAATTACAAAATTTGAAGCAAAATTCCTCTCTGGAGTCAAAATTCATCCCATAGTCTCAGATTGTCGTATGAGTCTTGAGAAAAAGTCATTTCACAACACCTAAATTGTCATACAGTATTCAGTATTGTGTCATACAAGTGTTGTCACCAGAAATTGAAAGAACAATTATACCTGGCAGCAATTGTCATATAAGTCTTGTCAATTATCATTTGAGAGCATACCCAGTGTCATACGAGCTTTCAGAAATTCGTTTGAGAATTTTCAAAAAGTTGTCAAAGACCTATCAAATTTGTCAAAAATCCAGTTTTTGCATCCTATTTCTAGATTCTGTCAAAATATTCACTGTGTCAGGAACAGAGCAGAAACTAGAATGAATTTGATCATTTTCCTAAAGTGGTCTCTTGAGTCTGATTGAGCCTTCTGATTTTATCGATTTGAGTCTTTTTCATCTTGTGTCAAAACCTTGTTAAAATTATCTTCAAATTCAATCTTCTTACCAAAATGGCTAGGTGTTGTGAGCTCATGCCCACCATCTTTTGGGCATCTACCCATAATATTGTGGCATAGTATCCTTCATTTACATCCAATCTATTCTTCAATCAATTTAGTCTTGACAAGGTTTCATCATTCGATCTTCTTGAATCAATTCATTCTTCAGTTGTCTTCATCTTACTCTTTTGCTTCACCCAAGGTTAAAGGTGGAAACTAGAGCTTCATTACACAAGAAATCTAGAGAAGCATCTCATACTTTTCCTTTGTCTCCTCATGTAGGTCCACTTCTTGAGAAACTCTACAATTTAGGTCTTTACAAAGACGACGGTCTTGGCAATTTTTTATTAAAAACCGGTTACATACCCCCTCCATCAACTCACAGAGGTAATCAACAAACCCCACCTCAATCTATCCTAGGGAGTCCTAAAACTCCTAACATGTCTCATGAAGGGACACACCACGGGTCTCAAGGACCTCACTCTCAACATCGTATGGATCAAGAACCTACACCTTCTAAAATTTCTCAATATCAAAATGATGATGACTTAAAGAAAATGATGAGGCATTTCTTGAAAGAAGATAGAGAGGCATACTTTCTAGAGTTAGCTCATCAAGGAGCTAAACTTCCTCCAAACTTTAATGTTGAAAATATCATCATGCATGAGGAAGAAACCCCTATCACCGCTATGATGAAACAAATGCATGCTATGCAAGTCAAACTTAACAAACTTGAAACAAAAAATGAACCTAAAGAGTTTTCCATGGAGGCTCTATGCCCTTTTCCATTCGATAAAGACTTGTACATGCCACCATTCCCTAAAAGAGTGGAAATTCCTAAATACGATAAGTATGATGGAAACTCTAATCCTCAAGATCATGTAAGAGAATTATGTACTCGATCTATGGAGTTTATGCACAAACCAACGTACTTAATGCATCTCTTCCCTCGATCTCTAGGAGAAGCAGCCATTCATTGGTTCTCTAGAATGCCTCCAACTATCAAAACTTTTGAGGAGTTAATCAAATTGTCCTATCAATAATACTCCTACAATATCTAGCATCCGATCACCATGATCGACATCTGCAATCTGAAACAATATCCTAGAGAACCATTCCTGACATTTCTCAAGAGATGGAGGAAGAAATTTTCTCTATATGCTAGACCCATTCCAAAAATTGAGAAACTAGAAATCTTCATCAATAATCTTGTTCCAAAAATCAAATACCCTTTACAAATGCAAAATCATACATCCTTTGATAAGATGGTAGATAATGCGATCAAAATTGAGAAAGTACTTGTGAAAAAAGGAGACATCACACTTCAAAAGGACAAGTATGAATCTGGATCTAGTTCTAAGGACAAGAACAAAAGCTGGAATAAGAATAAAGGAGTTGTCACTGATGGCATTGTTGATACTATATGTGCCCCATCTAAGGTACTCGCTTTCAATCTCATTGTTCACACCCAATCCATCAAAGCTTTCGAAGCTAAAACAATAGAGCCCAGCAAGAAGTCATCTGATTATAAACCTTGGGCTATAGATCCTAACCAAAAATTCACTCCTCTTGGAGAATCCTTGGAATCTGCCATGAAAACTCTATTGGCTAACAAAATCATCTACTTTCCTGAGATAAAATTCTTTGATCCTAAACCTAAACCGAAATGGTGGAGAGAGAATAATTTATGTGACATCCATTGCAATAAGGGTCATAAGACTAATAACTGCGTTCGCTTGAAACACATCATACAAGACAAAATTGATAATGGACAAGTCACAATTGACAATCATGAGAGCAATAATGATCATACAACATTCACAGAACTATTTCTGAAACATGGTAAAGAAGATTCTTCTTCTTAGCCTAATATGGGTGCTAAAGTCAATTATGCCTACTCTGGAAACAATGTTGTTATCAATATGGTTGAACCATGTCTATTTGAGTGTTGCAATGTAATCACAATTGTAAGAAAAGATAGATAAAATCAATCAGCTAATGTGGTTACTTGATCATAAGCTCAGGCACATCTACAAGGACAAATCCTAGATTCATCCAATGTCCCTAAGATGTCTTTCAATCTTTCATCTGCTTCTAAATATAAGGTTACATCTAAATCTTCAAATCCTAAAGACACGAGGCCAACATCATATAGTATTGTCCAACAACTCTAGCATACAAATGCAAAGATCTCCATGTTTGAGTTACTTTGGATATCTCCAACTCATAGATCCATCCTAGACAAAGCTCTGCTCAAATCCAATGTTCCTAATAACCTTGATTTAGATAGATTCCAGACTATGGTTGGTCATCTTACGTCTCCAAATTATATTTCCTTTTTAGAGGAAGATGATAACTCCTTGAGTCATCTGCATAACCAGCCCTTGCATATTGAAGTATTGATCCAAAACTGTCGTGTCAAACGTGTGTTGATAAATGTGGGCACTTGTCTTAACATTTGTTCTTTTAGCTTGATTACACAATTGGGATTTTCATAAATGGCCATTGATCCTAGAAAGAAGATAACTATCAAAGCATAAGATGAGAAAGAAAGATCTTCCAAGGGAACAATTGTCTTACCTATCAGAACAAGTCCAGTCATCAGAGATACTATATGTCAAGTTCTTGATCTACCTTTGGCTTACAACATCCTTCTAGGGAGACCCTGGATACATGAAATGAAAGCTATTCCTTCTACATACCATCAGTGTTTGAAATTTCCTTATGAAGGAGTAGAAGTGATGATTCTAGTTGATCTATATACAACTTGCAATGCATTAAAAGAAAGTGTTGATAAACTTGTTCCTAATAATAGAGAATCTTTCGCTAAGCAGCTAGACATTGCTTCAACATCCAAGATGGAAGATAGTGCTAAAGAGGTTAAAATCAAAGAAAATGGTATGGGAGAATATACTATAGAACTAGTTTTATCGTTGAAATCTCTCCCTATCTCACCTAAGTCCTATGGACAAACTCTAAAACAATCTAAAAAGGAATCTAAAGAACCTCTTGAGGCATATAAAGGAAATTTTGTTGTAGAACAAGTGTCCAAAAAAGAGTTTGAAGAAGATGAAGCTATGCTTGCATGGCTATACAAAGATGAACCTGAATCTCAAATTGTTCAAACATGTGAATCTAAAACACTGAAGATCCTGTTGGGTATCCTAAAATTTTTCGAGGTTTGAAGTCCAATTCCTGGTTTAAGTCTCCATGCGAGTGTTTTTCCTGAACTAGGGTTTGTAAAGTGTCGTGAAAATGGTTTTTGACATGTTCAGAAAAACCCTTACCCTAGGTCTTGTCTTCCAAAATGTTTCCAATTCGTTTCCAAACTTCATGTGGCCTTCTTGTTTCTTTTTCTTGGTTACCTTTTAATCACTTAAGTCACTATTTGTGCACATGCTTATTTGACCCTAGTATTCACTGAATCGGGAAGTGTATTATCAAAGGTCAAAACAATCTGGCGATTCAGCGAATGAGTCATGTTCATGTTCATTATTAATATCAGTCGCCAGTTCTCTAGATCCTCCAGCGGTTACCTCAAACATCCAGCGAATTGGCGAATGCATTAAAGCCAAGCTTTTTAACCCTTTGTTCGCTAAGTCTCCAAGTGTTTCGGTGGTTACATTTTCCTTTCCGAGAACTAGCGAATGGCGGTTATCTCCAGTTCTCGCAATATTTGGCGGTCTTTTGAAACAATCTGGCGATTCAGCGAATGCTCTGTGTTCGCTTGTTCTCAGAATCTGGCGGTCAAGGGTCATTTCAACTAGAGAATTAGCGAATACCGTGGATTGCTTTCACGATCAACGGCCCTGTTTTAATCTCAAAATATCTGTGGGTCCTGCATATTTGATCTGGCGAATGAGCGACAAAATGAAAATAATGCTATCTTCTAAATTTGGCGGTTCTGATGGTTTTCCCAAAAGAGTTCAGTGGAGATAAGTTTTCTCACATTCGCTTATTCTCAGAATAAGTTGGTGACATGCTAAACCATTTAGCGATTCAACGAAGCCTTTGGTCGCCAGTTCTCTTAATAAAAAGGTAAAGGTTAAAACAATCTGGCGAATAAGCGAATCAATGGATGATAAGTTTTAAGGTCTCAGTCGCTTATTCTTGAAATGAAATTTTCAATGATATCAAGGATTCAGAGAACTAGCGAATGCTCTTTGTTCGCTGATTCTCGGAATTAAATGGTTAAGGGTTTTGATATTCAGAGAACTAGCGATAGCCATCGATTGATGAAGATCAACGGTCAATCTGGAATCCTGGTATAAAGTGATGGTTAAGGAAAGATTCAGCGAATTAGAGATTAAAGGAGTTCGCCAGTTCTTGAGATAGTCAAGCGGTTAAGTATATCTTTAAGCGAATGCGCAAACCCTTTGTTCGCTAGATCTCCAGGAAAATTGACCGTCAGTCATAACATTAAGAGAATGGGAGGTGGCTTTGTTCGCTAGTTCACCAAATGGTAATTGCAGGTTAACTGTGTAAGTGGGAGCCCTTTGTTCGCTGATTCGCGAAATGCATGGATGGTTAAGGATAGGATTCCGAGAACTCGCGAAGCTAATAGTCGCTAGTTCTCCAGATTTGAACCAGGGTCAAACAAGGATTTAGAGAACTAGTGAAGCCAGTGGTCACCAGTTCTCCGGTTGCTAGCTAGGGTTAGCATTCTATTCAGTGATTAAGAGAAGCCATTAGTCGCTGGTTCGCTAAATGGGCTCAGATGGAAAAGGTCATAAAGGGAAAAGAAAAAGGACCGTTGCCACATAGATAAAGTACTTTGTCGATATGGACATAAAACCAGTAAGCCATCAAATCAGCTTCAAGAAGAAAGATTGCATGACGCAAATAGTTTTCAAGTACAGAATCATGATCATTCCCTCTTCACCTTGTTTTCAAGTAGTTTAATCTATCTGTCAACATCCGGACATGGCGAGCTTGAAATTTGAAATCTGAGGGTACATGAAATTGAATATGGGATCCATTAAGGATATTTGCATTAACTCTGGTAGTCGCACACCTTGGATTCATATCGATAAATAAGTTTAAGCTCATTGTTTATTTGTTCAAGTTTCAGTTGTTAAGAGTTTCTGTCTGTCCAGAGCATTTCCGAGCATAAAGCATTTGAGATACAGAGAATTGAAGGTGTTTTTGTAGCAAGGATGAGTCAACCTCAGAAGAGTGCAGTGTCTTCCAGTAGTGAGGCCAAGTCCAAAATTGGTGAGGACAAGAATAAGCCTAATTTTTTAGATGAATTCCTGAAACTGTTGCCGGGCTCCAGTCAGAACAACAGGGCTGCTGATGACGTGTTTGAAGATCTTTTGGAACGGTGTAGAGACCCAATCACTCCGGAATTCATAGGTTACACCATTTTCAACTTCTTTTACAACAATAGAAATAAGCATGTTCCTGTCTGTAATGGTTGGGTGTTAGGATTAGGAAAAATGGTTGTCCGTGATGTTTTCCTAGATATTGATTTAATTGTTGCCCTAGCCAGAAGGTATGACCCTATCTCAAGGACAATTAGAAAAGAAGACCAATCACCCTTAGTTACTCTTGATAGGGGATCTTTTATGAAAGCTTTTGGTCTATACATGTCCTTTTCCACTGAGATTGATTTAAACAAAGAAAAGGCAAGATACAGAAGCAATGTAGGGTCAGTAAAAGACCAGTTGGTTAAACATATGCCAAAATAGGATAAATAAATAGCCCCCCTTCCTGCTAACATGAATGCCCCATACCAGTTCAAATCCCTCCATCATTATATGAGATATACTTGTTATGCATTATGTAGAGTTTTGGGAATGGATGGGAATGCAGAATTTTTACCAGCTGACTTGCTGATGATCATCCTGGATATTCAAAATCCTTTGGTAAACACTGACTATGATTACATTCAGTATGTGATCGATAGGATGCATCAGGGGCTGATGTCTGTCAAAGAAAGTAAAAGTCCTATTGAGTTCATGCATTATTCTCTATTAATGCATTTGATTCTATTTTTCAACATCAACAGTTTTGATGCAAACATGTTAAAACCAAGGTTCACTTTCAAAGATCAGCACAACCTAGTGCAGTTGTGGGTGAGGATATGGAATTCTACCTCTAATGAAGCAGATTTTTGTGTTTTTCAGAATTTCATTGTCTATCCAATTATCAGGATGCTAGGCATAAATGTCACCAGGCTATCTCCTAGAGTCCTCAGGCTTTTAAGACCACTGCAGTATGTGGATAAGTGGGATGGAAATCATAATTGGGGTGATTTCTACTTAGGAGATAATTCCACCATTATCAGAGTTTATGGTTGTCCCCAACCCCCACATTTATTACCAAAGTATGTGCCTCCGAGATTGGCTTGTTTGGAATTTGTTTGGCAACTAATGTGTACAGATAAAGAGCTTCTGGCCCCTCACAAAAAGGGTACATTCACACCCAGGCAATTCAGGGTAGGTGACTTCCTGATAGGAAAGAGGGCTTTTCCTCAAATTAGTGCATGGCTACAACAATTCAAAATGGTTACTGGTGCTTGTAGGCACATAGATCCTAAGGACTTCATCAAGATTGCCAGGATGACTTACATCCCAAACATTGGTGTGATCAAGGAGCATGAAGGTTTGGATGAAGAAGATGTGATTAGAAACATCTTAGATGAAGATGAGGTTAAGAGGAGAGAGTACAGATTCTTTGATTTAGTGGATTTGTCCAACCAATTGAAAGCATCTCAGATTCCTTTTGAGGGTTTTTTCCCTGATCGTCCTTATTTGAAGAAGATTGATGGGATGATTGAAAAATATGATACCTTGGCAAATCAATTGGAAGGCTTTATTGATCAGAATGACCCAGAGAAGAAGAAAAAGAAAGATTATTCATCTTCTGATGAGGAAGAATTCACTGATGAGTCACAAGAAGAAGATAGTCCTCCACAGGTTGAGAGACCACCAGTTGTTGATCTTACTCAAGATCAACCAGAAATGCAGGATATTTCAGAGCCACCATTGAAGAGACAGAGGCTTGAGGAAGGTGAACCTTCAAGGTATGTGAGACAAAGAAGGGAAATTGATAGAGCATCTGCTCTTGTACCAGGTGATAGGCCATACCATCATCAATTGAGGAAAGCAATAAGAGCAGGCAAGAAAATAGCCGTTGAGCAGGAAAGCAGAGAAAAGTCCTTATGGTTAGAGAAGGATATCAGAGAGGTTTATCAAGAGGAATTCTTGAGTGATGATCAGTTCATTAAGACTGATGAATTCAAGAGTTTTCTCATTTGGAACAAGCAGCAAGAAGTAAAGAAAGCTATGCCTGAAGGTATGGAGCCAAGTGAAGAAACTTTGAGAGCTCTTGCTTCATATGATCCTAGCCTTGATCCCATAATAGTGGACGAAGCCAGAGAATTGGTTAAATCAAGTGGAATGTTGTTAACCCCAGGATGGGATCTGACTTCTGCATTCCTCATTGATCAATTGAGAAAGCAACCAGAGGGTAGCCTATCATATGAAGTTCACATTGGTGACATGATAAGAGGAAGTGGCTATGACCCTAAGTCCCAAGCTGTTGCAATGTGGTCTATGGCCCCCAAAACTCAAAAGCCATCTCTATTGAGTATAGAGGATAAGATGGAGGGGAATAAGATTATATGGATTGTACAAAATACAACAGACCTTGAGGTCTCCAAGGCAGTAACTCATTGGGCTAATCTGAATGAAGCCAAGACAGCTCAGCTGTCAGAAAGATATGCCAAATTGTTTGAAAGTTCAAGCATGGTAGCCAAGGAGAGAGATTTGAAAATGATGAGGATCAAATAGTTGGAAGATGAGCTGGCAGAAATAAAGGTCAAACTTGAGGAAGCTTCAAAAATAATTCCTCCTCCTCCTTTGCAAGTTGAGGTACCTGTTCAGATAAACTTGGAAGCACCTGAGGGACCTGTTGAAGACTTGGAAAAGGTGAAATTGGATGCATCCCTGGACACTATAGCCAAAATAGTGCAGTACAGGCAGGAAAAAATAAAGGACAGGATGGATGCAGTTCATAAATCAGTCAGCCTATTACATCAGACCAATCAAAAGGTGAATGACTATTTAGCCACCTTGGAGCCACTATATAGTATTTGGTCTAGGAGGAATTTATTGTTTGATAAGCTTGACAGTTTACAAGAACACAGGCCTGATATCCCAAAAGTAGTAGCTGATGTATTTGAAAGGATTGGCCTAATAAGTGCAGTGTCAAAGTTTTTCAAAGGAAAGTCAAACCAAATAAAGGCTAAGTTAGCCATGTTTGATAAAGATTACAGCAAGTATTTGCCCCCGGTATATGATGACAATGGAAATGTGGTTAAGCTGGAAGATTGGAAGTTGTCAATGGGTCAGTTGGTCATCAATCAAGATGCCTTCCTAAAAGATAATAAGGCTTTGGACGTGGAAGGAACTAACAATATAATTGATAGTTTATTCAAAGTTGAAAGTGACTGTATCAAGTTTATATCAGAAGTTAAAAATGTGACTGATTCTACATGGGAACGGCAAGTCATCTTGTTACAGGAGCTGCAGAGTTACGACTGGCCATCTGATGATGATGTGGCAGCTTGGGAAAAGTTAATCACAAAGAAGAAGAAGAAACCGGTTATCCAGCTGACAGAGGAGGAAGAAGAATAGATCGCACTTGGCACCTGATCCAGAATTTGAGGGAGAGCGTGTTCAAACAGAGAATGATGTAAATTAGCTTGTAATGGCGGTCATCATTCATATGACAAACTTGGTAACTGCTCTGAAAATATCTACAAACAAAGGTGCCAGCTGTGGAAGTTGTCCAGAACTGAAAATACGCCTTGCTGTCTTTATTAATATCTTTCTGTTTGTATTTTCTTTTGTTTTTTAGCACAAATTTCTATCTGCCATCCGAAGCTTGTTGCATCCTTTCGAGGATTCCAGGATGGTTGATTAGTATAAATAGTCAGTTCCTATTGATGATCGAGGTTGGAAAATATTTTGTAAAGGAGAGGTCTGAAATATAGAACCTAATTTTCTGTGAAATCAAGGAAGATTATACGAATGCATTTTATCAATTAATACAAATACACTGGAGTTCTGTTACTATCATTTGATTGTCTTTACATGTGGAGTGTTTTAGTTTCTTTATGCATTTAAATTGTAAGACAATTTAAATACATCTTTCACAAGGTGAATGTAGGGGTTGAGCTTAAGTATCTTTCAAGGAAAGAGTAAAATCTTAGGGGAGGTCTCTGGGAATTGAATATCTATATGTGGATTTGATGACAGGTGTAGGAATGGAAACAATGATATGTTAGGCATGTTATTTGAGTTTTATTGTATTCGCTTTAATAGATATATGTGAAGGTAGAGTTTGACTCTGATGCCCAGCGGATAAGGGACTGGTTTTAGATCCACTTACATTGGTTTACCATCCAATATATAATTGATTGAAATTTTACTTTATATGCATAATTTCCAGACTTGAGTCATATTATGACAAGTTCATAAATATGTATTTCAGTACTTTGAAGAAGCAATAAACGAGGTTAACCCTTCCCTGAGTTTAACTCTAAAAAGAAGAAGGATGAATATCCTTAAGCCATTGTATCATGTTGTTGTTTTTATAATCTATATCATGATGTTGTGTATCAGGATGATTTTGGTTATACTCAGAGTTTTAGCAACTTATTGAGTTAGACTTTGAAGGCAATAACAAAGCAGTGAAGGAGCAAGTTCTCAATTCAGAGCTCAGTTGAACATTGAATTGATAGAGGTATGCCCACCTGAGTATATATTACTCAAAGTGAAGAAGGTCTTAACCTTAATACCTTAGTAGTTTGTAACTTGCTAGGTTACAGCCATTGGGATTATTTGAGTAATTGATTAATCTGCAAGTTCAAACACTAACAAAATTGGCGACTCTGCTGGGGATTTATTTTGATAGCCTGCAATAGGTTAGTGCAAATCTTGTCTATTGTATGTTTGTAGACCAGTAAAAATAATTTTTCATTCCCGCTTGAGTAGTGGGTGGCGACTCTAAAGAAATCTGTGTTACCAGTTGCTGATAGTTGCAAAATTTTGTAAAAATTGTTGTCATTTACAATGAGTCGACCAAGGAACACTAAGTCGTATTATAGGGATCATCCAGAAGATAATATAGGGGATGAACACACACCAAGCAGAAAGAAATGGTCTAGGAGAGGCCAAAATAATGCTAGTTCCCAGAATCCTTCTCGAGAAAGATTTCGTGTTCCACTTCCTCATGAAACTTCTTCGTCTTCTGGCGATCCTGAGCATGTCAAAGGGGTCACACCAGAGGTCTATATGCAGAAAGAAGTAGTCACAGAAGTAGGTTTTTTCCCTGCTAGAGAAACCCTTGAACAACCCGATGAAACCTCTACTGCTGAAATAGCTTCATATGATTCTGAGAAGTTAAGAGAGGAAGTGATTGCCTTGAGAGAAAAGGAACGTGAACAATTAGCAAAAATTGCTAATAGAACGAAGATAAGGGAACAACAGCTTCATGAATTGCTTCTGGAAAGGGAAGAACTCCTCAAGAGAACCAGGAGAAATGAGACCCATGTTAGTGATCTAAACCAGGATGTACAAGGTTTGGATAAAGACTTGTTTGGTGATATGCAAGCTTTGAGAAAGCAAGCTCAGGATACCAGGCCCATACAAAGTGAATTTGAGGGAACAGGCCATGTTTTAAGACAATTGAATCCCTCTGAAATCAAAATAAACAAGGAGATTAAAATTGCCCCCAAGGAAATCCCTGATAAGGGAAAACAAAAGGTGGTGGGTGTTGCTATAAATGAACCGAAGAAGGTTGTGCCCATTCCTAATGTGCCTACTCAAGCTAGTACAGATTTAGACAGAGCTAGGAAAGCAAAGGAGGATTTGGCTATGCAACTTGAGAAACTTGAGTTAGAAGCTGCTGTAGATGAAATGAAGAGGAAGATTGCCTTTCTACATGCTAACATGAATACATCTGCTAGTAGTTCTGTCCCTATTACCATAGGAACAACTTCATCCAGTCAGCCTAACATTGCAATTCCAAATATTCAAGCCTTTCACTCTGGACAATATCCATCTGGACAATTTCCTAGTCAAGTTCCCTTGGTTTCTCAGGGTACAGTGGGAACTATACCCTGTCAAAATGTTGCAATTACCCCTCTGAATCAGCCAACTATCCAAAGACGACTAGTTCATTTGGATAGATATAGGCCCTTTTTTTTTTATGGTATTCCTGGCCAACCTAATGCCATCGCCAATGAAATCAGGAAGAAGATCCCATTATTCACTGGGAATAATGTTATTACTTGTGAAGAGCATTTGAAGTTTTTCACAGATAAAGTTAATGACTATCAGAATGAGCATGAAGATGTCATTATGAAACTTTTTGTTCAATCATTGATTGAAGATGCTAGGGATTGGTACAGAGGGTTACCTGAGAACAGTATTGCTTCATGGGATGAATTTGTCAGGAGTTTTAAAGAGCAGTATGCTGAACATGTGAATTCTAGTTACATGCTCAATGAATTCAATAATATCAAGAAAAATTATAATGAGAGCATGTCAGAGTTCAATAGCCGGTTTCAAAAGGCCATGTACAAATTGTTCCAGGTATTGAGGTTGGATGATGTAGTTTGCATGACCACTTATTTCAATTCCATGGATGGTAAAATGTCTTATCTCCTAAGAGATAAAAATCCCTGCACCCTTAGGGATGCATTTAAATTGGCCATAAATATTGAGAGTAACCGAAAGGCATCTGGCCAAATGTACAAGAGGGATGAGGGTAAATTGTGGAAAGAGACCAGACCACAACATGCAAGGCCTTTTAAAGAGGAGGATAAAGGACCGGGTGCTAACAAGGAGTTCCCAACAAGATTTGATAAAGGTGGTAGAAACTTTCAAGATGCAAGACCCCCTTATCAAAGGCAGGACAAGGCCCCTAATTTGAGAGATATGCCTTACAAAACTAATTGGAAGGATGGGAGACCTGTTCTCGACAGCAATGAAGTACAAAAATGGAGAGATACCCCAGATCCCTTAAAGAAAAATACTACACACAATGTAGAAAACACTCCTTGGTGTGTAGCTTGTAATATGCCTCATTCACCCTTCCAGTGTGCTGTGGCCCAAGCCTTAGGAGAAGAGGCTGATAACTCATGTGCAGGAGATTATGAAGAATCTAAAAAGCCTACCATTAACATGTTTACTACAGATCCAATAGAGGATTTTGTGTCCTCAGATGATGAAGCAAGCTGTCCAGATGTTGATCATAAGAGAAAGATTTTCTCTGATTATGAGCAACAAATATTTACTCAATCTGATCCTGAAGAATTTGATAATAATGATTATAAAACTCATATGGTAGGATCTAGATCAGATGAGAAGCAATGGAGGAAGCCCAGTGAAGAGGAGATCAAAAACTTAACTGTGGCTGCCATAACACAAGCAAGATCCTCATACAATTTGAGGAACAGAAAGGTGGATAATGAACAGGGAATTCCTAGATCAGTATTCATCAAAGGTAGTCCTCAGGATAAGGGTTTCCCAAAGCCCAATGTTATAGATGGCAAGGATCAAGAACTTGTGGATGAAAAGAAGAAAGGGGAGGAAGTTAGTGTTGACAAGATGAAAAAGAAAACTGGTAGGACAAAGGATCAATCTGATTCTCCTGCTGATTCCCCTGCATTTGATATGAGACATGCATTGTCTCAGATGAAAGTGTCCATCCCTTTGCTTGAAATGTTGAAAATAGAAGAGCACAAGACAACAGCCTTGGCTCTTATAAATGAGCAGAGATTTGCTCCTACCAAACAAGAGGAAGGGAGTTCTATAAAAAGGCCTATTCCCATCTCAGATGTATGTGTTGGGACAATTGTAACACGAGAACCTTCTTCCATCAATCCATTTTATGTCACTTTAATTGTGAATGACTTATTGTTAAAAAATTGTATGATAGACTCTGGTGCTGCCACAACTGTGATGCCATATCATGTAATGAAAGAATTAGGATTGCAAGTTGACACTTCTAATGGCAGGTGTTATGCAATGGATAATAGGGCAGTGCCTGTTGTGGGGACTTTGATTGGAATTGAGGTAAAAATTGCTGCATTCCTAGAGGCTACATACAAAATGGATGTAGTTGTTGTGGATACAGAGCCTCATTATGGCATGTTATTGTCAAGACAATGGACTGCAGCAGTGGGTGGAAAGCTGGAATTAGATTTATCTTATGCCACTATTCTAGTGAATGGGACTGAAGTAAAGTTGTACAGGGAGCCCAGTTCCTCAGTTATGGTGGAGATGGTTTCTCCGGAAGCCCTTAATTGTTTTGTAGATATTGACATGAACAATTTTGTAATTGAAGAAGTGTTACCTCAGTTGAAGAACATAGACCCGATTGTGGAAGAATTGATGATGCAACAAGATAGCTTGTGGCAAATGTTTTTTGATGGTGGATGCTCCAAAGAAGGATCAGGAGCTGGTGTTGTTTTCATTTCCCCATCAGGTAATACTTTCAAGTATTCCTTCTTGTTGACTTTCAGTTGTACAAATAATACTGTTGAATATGAGGCCCTGATCTTGGGATTAGATGTAGCCATAAAGCATGGTATTAAATGTTTAAAAGTTCATGGTGACTCCCAATTGATTGTAGCCCAAGTAAGATCCCAATATGCCTCCAAGGATGAAAAACTCAAGTTGTATAAGCATGCTGTCTGGGATAGATTAGAATTTTTTGAAGCTTTTAATCTGCTCTGGGTAGAGAGGTCAAATAACATCATGGCAGACTTTCTTGCTAATGTTGCTTTGAAAAACAATGATATCACCCTCTCTGGTGTTTCCATGTTGGAAACTAAAACTAGGCCTGCAGTTCCTGACAATGTGTACAATTGGCAAGTTTTTGAGGATGATCTTGATATCCTTAGATTCCTTCAAGGCCTGGATCAATATGATGGTCAACAAATAGATTTCAATGAGGTACGGGAATGTATTGAAGGAAAAGAATGCATCATGGGAAATGAAATAGTTCAATTGCCTTCTAATCATATACCCAAAGGACTGGTAGAACTGGAGGGAATGTTTAAAATAAATGATGGTTGTCTGTCCCAAAAGTCTAATACAAAAATGGAAGACTTAGAGGAGATAAACCTAGGATCAGAAAATTCCCCACAAATGGTATACATTGGAAAGAAACTGAATAGGGAGATCAGAGGAAACTTGATTAGACTTTTGAAAAGGTACAAACATGTGTTTGCCTGGTCATATGATGACCTCAAAGCTTATAGGGCTGATTTATTTCAGCATGAAGTTCCTCTAAAGGAGGAAACCACACCCTTTAGACAAAAGCAGAGACCCATTAATCCTTTACTGGCCACCAAAATGCAAGTTGAGTTGACAAAACTGAGAGATGCTGGTATTATTGAACCAATTAGGCACTCAACTTGGGTTTCAAACCTTGTACCAGTGAGGAAGAAGAATGGTGACATTCGGCTTTGTGTTGATTTTAGGAACCTAAATGTGGCATCACTCAAGGATAATTATGGATTGCCTAATATGGAGGCCATGCTGCATAGGGTGACTGGATGTGAACTCCTGTCAATGATGGATGGTTTCTCAGGGTATAACCAAGTGCTAGTCAAAGAATCAGAGCAATTCAAGACAGCCTTTACAACTCCTTGGGGAACTTATGTATATGTTTGCATGCCTTTTGGTCTAAAAAATGCTGGGGCAACTTTTCATAGAGCCATGGATGTTGCTTTCAAAGAAATGATCAATGTCTTAATGGTAGTATATCAAGATGATCTCACTGCTTTTTCCAAAAGGGTTGATGATCATTGTTCTCATTTAGAAAAGATTTCTCATTTAGAAAAGATTTTTCTCAAAGCCTTAGAGTTTGGTGTGTCCTTGAATCCCAAGAAATGTCAATTTGTAGTGACAGAAGGAAAGCTACTGGGACACATAGTATCAAAAGAAGGAGTCAGGATTGATCCTGAAAGAGTGGAGGCCATCAAAAAGGTCCCTCCACTAAAGAATATAAAGGGTGTGCAATCATTTTTGGGGCAAATAAATTTTGTGAGAAGATTCATTGCTAACTTTGCAGAGTTGGTCAAGCCAATAGTTAAGTTCCTTAAAAAGGGAATGAAATTTGAATGGAACTTGGAAGCTCAGCAAGCTTTTGAAAAAATTAAACAAACAATTCAAGAAGCTCCTGTTTTGGTATCACCTGACTATTTGAAACCTTTTTCTCTGTTTTCTTTTGCATCTTTTCATACTATTGCAGCTGTCCTTCTGCAGAAAGATCAAGAAGGATATGAACATCCTATAGCTTTTTTCAGCAAGTCTTTGCAATCTGCTGAATTAAATTATGAAATAATGGAAAAGCAAGCTTATGCACTTGTGAAAGCAATCAAGGCTTTCAGACCGTATTTGGTTTGTGCAAAGAGTAATACTTATGTACCCCATGCTGCAGTAAAGGATATCTTGATACAGAGTGAAGTCATAGGGAAGAGATGTAAATGGATAAACAGGATTCAAGAGTTTGACCTTGAGATTCATATTACCAAATTGGTGAGAGGATTGGGACTTGCCAAGTTAATGACTGAGGAAAACATGGACCTTGTCCAGATAAATAATGTTGCTGCTAATGTTGATACAGTTACTAGTATTGAAATGCAACCCTGGTACAAGGATGTTGTTTATTTTATCAAGAATGCTAAATGTCCACCTGAATTGAATGATAATCAGAGAAGGAGCTTGAGATTATAGGCTCAAAGATATGTCCTCATTCAAGGTGATTTGTACTAGAAAGACAATGATGGCATTTTACTCTTTTGTTTGGATGAACATCAATCAGAGAAGGTGCTAAAAGAAATGCATTCTGGAATGTGTGGAGGGCATTATTCTGCTCGGTCAACAGCTCATAAAATTTTGAGGGTAGGATATTATTGGCCTGTATTGTTTAAAGACACTCACTCTTATGTTAGAAAGTGTGAACCTTGTCAAAGGTTCTCAAAGAAACTAAAATTTTCAGGTGCACTGTTATTAAATCCAGTTGTTGTAGAAGCCCCTTTTGCAATGTGGGGTATGGATTTTATTGGAGAGTTCTCTGAAAAGTCCAGTGGAAGACATAGTCACATTTTGGTGGCTACTGATTACTTCACCAAGTGGATAGAAGCTATACCCACTAGAGGAGCAACAAGTGTTGTGGTGATTGATTTCCTGATGAACAACATAATCACAAGATTTGGTGTCCCAATCAAACTGGTTGTAGACAATGCAATGAGTTTTAGGTCTCAGGAAATTACTAATTTTTGTGATGAAATGGGAGTTATCTTGTCTTATTCAAGCCCATATCACCCACAGGCCAATGGACAAGCTGAGTCTAGCAATAAGAGCATTTTGCAAATTTTGAAAAAGACCTTGGAAAAGAACAAAAGAGGTTGGCATGAGAAGTTAAAGTTAGCACTATGGGCTGATAGAATTTCTGAGAAAAAGGCCACAGGGAAATCCCCCTTTGAAATGGTATATGGTGCAAAGACAAGATTGCCAATTAATAATTTCCTTCCCATCTACAATTTTATGCAAGAGGAAGATATTGAAATCAGCAACCCACTGCAAGATAGGATGGTTCAGCTGATTGAGTTGGATGAGATAAGAAGGGAAGGGTAGAAAAATAACATTAAACTGCAGCAAAAAATGAAGTATCTTTTCGATAAAAGGGCTACTGTAAGAAAATTTAAGCCTAGTGACATGGTTCTACAATGGAATGCTAGATTTGAAGACAAAGGGAAGCATAAAAAATTTGAGTCCTTATGGATGGATCCCTTCATTGTTTGTCAAATTCATGGAAAAGATTCTTATTTTTTGCAAGGTATGGATGGTGAAAAGCAAGAATTGCCAGTGCATGGACAATTCTTGAAGTTTTTCTTCAGTTGAAAGTTCTTTTTCCATGCACAGTAGGCTTGTATTATATGTATAGGTGTGTTTGCTTCTCATTTTAGGTTCAGGTTTTGTGGTCTGCCTCCCAGAGATTCATGGTTTCTTGCTTTGATCTTACAATCAAGCATCCTCAGATGGAGCCACTGTTGGGTATCCTAAAATTTTTCGAGGTTTGAAGTCCAATTCCTGGTTTAAGTCTCCATGCGAGTGTTTTTCCTGAACTAGGGTTTGTAAAGTGTCGTGAAAATGGTTTTTGACATGTTCAGAAAAACCCTTACCCTAGGTCTTATCTTCCAAAATGTTTCCAATTCATTTCCAAACTTCATGTGGCCTTCTTGTTTCTTTTTCTTGGTTACCTTTTAATCACTTAAGTCACTATTTGTGCACATGCTTATTTGCCCCTAGTATTCGCTGAATCGGGAAGTGTATTATCAAAGGTCAAAACAATTTGGCGATTCAGCGAATGAGTCATGTTCATGTTCATTATTAATATCAGTCGCCAGTTCTCTAGATCCTCCAGCGGTTATCCCAAACATCCAGGGAATTGGCAAATGCATTAAAGCCAAGCTTTTTAACCCTTTGTTCGCTAAGTCTCCAAGTGTTTCGGCGGTTTCATTTTCCTTTCCGAGAACTAGCGAATGGCGGTTATCTCCAGTTCTCACAATATTTGGCGGTCTTTTGAAACAATCTGGCGATTCAGCGAATGCTCTGTGTTCGCTTGTTCTCAAAATCTGGCAGTCAAGGGTCATTTCAACTAGAGAATTAGCGAATACCGTGGATTGCTTTCACGATCAATGGCCCTGTTTTAATCTCAAAATATCTGTGGGTCCTACATATTTGATCTGGTGAATGAGCGACTAAATGAAAATAATGCTATCCTCTAAATTTGGCGGTTCTGATGGTTTGCCCAAAAGATTTCAGCGGAGATAAGTTTTCTCACATTCGCTTATTCTCAGAATAAGTTGGTGACATGCTAAACCATTTAGCGATTCAGCGAAGCCTTTGGTCACCAGTTCTCTTAATAAAAAGGTAAAGGTTAAAACAATCTGGTGAATAAGAGAATCAATGGATGATAAGTTTTAAGGTCTCAGTCGCTTATTCTCGAAATGAAATTTTCAATGATATCAAGGATTCAGAGAACTAGCGAATGCTCTTTGTTCGCTGATTCTCGGAATTAAATTGTTAAGGGTTTTGATATTCAGAGAACTAGCGATAGCCATCGATTGATGAAGATCAACGGTCAATCTGGAATCCTGGTATAAAGTGATGGTTAAGGAAAGATTCAGCGAATTAGAGATTAAAGGAGTTCGCCAGTTCTCGAGATAGTTAAGCGGTTAAGTATATCTTTAAGCGAATGCACGAACCCTTTGTTCGCTAGATCTCCAGGAAAATTAACCGTCAGTCATAACATTAAGAGAATGGGAGGTGGCTTTGTTCGCTAGTTCGCCAAATGGTAATTGCAGGTTAACTGTGTAAGTGGGAGCCCTTTGTTTGCTGATTCGCGAAATGCATGGATGGTTAAGGATAGGATTCCGAGAACCCGCGAAGCTAATAGTCGCTAGTTCTCTAGATTTGAACCAGGGTCAAACAAGGATTCAGAGAACTAGCGAAGCCAGTGGTCGCCAGTTCTCCAGTTGCTAGCTAGGGTTAGCATTCTATTCAGCGATTAAGAGAAGCCATTAGTCGCTGGTTCGCTAAATGGGCTCAGATGGAAAAGGTCATAAAGGGAAAAGAAAAAGGACCATTGCCACATAGATAAAGTACTTTGTCGATATGGACATAAAACTAGTAAGCCATCAAATCAGCTTCAAGAAGAAAGATTGCATGACGCAAATAGTTTTCAAGTACAGAATCATGATCATTCCCTCTTCACCTTGTTTTCAAGTAGTTTAATCTATCTGTCAACATCCGGACATGGCGAGCTCGAAATTTGAAATCTGAGGGTACATGAAATTGAATATGGGATCCATTAAGGAGATTTGCATTAACTCTGGTAGTCGCACACCTTGCATTCATATCGATAAATAAGTTTAAGCTCATTGTTTATTTGTTCAAGTTTCAGTTGTTAAGAGTTTCTATCTGTCCAGAGCATTTCCGAGCATAAAGCATTTGAGATACAGAGAATTGAAGGTGTTTCTGTAGCAAGGATGAGTCAACCTGAGAAGAGTGCAGTGTCTTCTAGTAGTGAGGCCAAGTCCAAAACTGGTGAGGACAAGAATAAGCCTAATTTTTCAGATGAATTCCTGAAACTGTTGCCGGGCTCCAGTCAGAACAACAGGGCTGCTGATGACGTGTTTGAAGATCTTTTGGAATGGTGTAGAGACCCAATCACTCTGGAATTCACAGGTTACACCATTTTCAACTTCTTTTACAGCAATAGAAATAAGCATGTTCCTGTCTGTAATGGTTGGGTGTTAGGATTAGGAAAAATGGTTGTCCGTGATGTTTTCCTAGATATTGATTTAATTGTTGCCCTAGCCAGAAGGTATGACCCTATCTCAAGGACAATTAGAAAAGAAGACCAATCACCCTTAGTTACTCTTGATAGGGGATCTTTTATGAAAGCTTTTGGTCTATACACGTCCTTTTCCACTGAGATTGATTTAAACAAAGAAAAGGCAAGATACAGAAGCAATGTAGGGTCAGTAAAAGACCAGTTGGTTAAACATATGCCAAAATAGGATAAATACATAGCCCCCCTTCCTGCTAACATGAATGCCCCATACCAGTTCAAATCCCTCCATCATTATATGAGATATACTTGTTATGCATTATGTAGAGTTTTGGGAATGGATGGGAATGCAGAATTTTTACCAGCTGACTTGCTGATGATCATCCTAGATATTCAAAATCCTTTGGTAAACACTGACTATGATTACATTCAGTATGTGATCGATAGGATGCATTAGGGGCTGATGTCTGTCAAAGAAAGTAAAAGTCCTATTGAGTTCATGCATTATTCTCTATTAATGCATTTGATTCTATTTTTCAACATCAACAGTTTTGATGCAAACATGTTAAAACCAAGGTTCACTTTCAAGGATTAGCACAACCCAGTGCAGTTGTGGGTGAGGATATGGAATTCTACCTCTAATGAAGCAGATTTTTGTGTTTTTCAGAATTTCATTGTCTATCCAATTATCAGGATGCTAGGCATAAATGTCACCAGGCTATCTCCTAGAGTCCTCAGGCTTTTAAGACCACTGCAGTATGTGGATAAGTGGGATGGAAATCATAATTGGGGTGATTTCTACTTAGGAGATAATTCCACCATTATCAGAGTTTATGGTTGTCCCCAACCCCCACATTTATTACCAAAGTATGTGCCTCCGAGATTGGCTTGTTTGGAATTTGTTTGGCAACTAATGTGTACAGATAAAGAGCTTCTGGCCCCTCACAGAAAGGGTACATTCACACCCAGGCAATTCAGGGTAGGTGACTTCCTGATAGGAAAGAGGGCTTTTCCTCAAATTAGTGCATGGCTACAACAATTCAAAATGGTTACTGGTGCTTGTAGGCACATAGATCCTGAGGACTTCATCAAGATTGCCAGGATGACTTACATCCCAAACATTGGTGTGATCAAGGAGCATGAAGGTTTGGATGAAGAAGATGTGATTAGAAACATCTTAGATGAAGATGAGGTTAAGAGGAGATGGTACAGATTCTCTGATTTAGTGGATTTGTCCAACCAATTGAAAGCATCTCAGATTCCTTTTGAGGGTTTTTTCCCTAATCTTCCTTATTTGAAGAAGATTGATGGGATGATTGAAAAATATGATACCTTGGCAACTCAATTGGAAGGCTTGATTGATCAGAATGAGCCAGAGAAGAAGAAAAAGAAAGATTATTCATCTTCTGATGAGGAAGAATTCACTGATGAGTCACAAGAAGAAGATAGTCCTCCACAGGTTGAGAGACCACCAGTTGTTGATCTTACTCAAGATCAACCAGAAATGCAGGATATTTCAGAGCCACCATTGAAGAGACAGAGGCTTGAGGAAGGTGAACCTTCAAGGTATGTGAGACAAAGAAGGGAAATTGACAGAGCATCTGCTCTTGTACCAGGTGATAGGCCATACCATCATCAATTGAGAAAAGCAATAAGAGTAGGCAAGAAAATAGTCGTTGAGCAGGAAAGCAGAGAAAAGTCCTTATGGTTAGAGAAGGATATCAGAGAGGTTTATCAAGAGGAATTCTTGAGTGATGATCAGTTCATTAAGACTGATGAATTCAAGAGTTTTCTCATTTGGAACAAGCAGCAAGAAGTAAAGAAAGCTCTGCCTGAAGGTATGGAGCCAAGTGAAGAAACTTTGAGAGCTCTTGCTTCATATGATCTTAGCCTTGATCCCATAACAGTCGACGAAGCCAGAGAATTGGTTAAATCAAGTGGAATGTTGTTAACCCCAGGATGGGATCTGACTTCTGCATTCCTCATTGATCAATTGAGAAAGCAACCAGAGGGTAGCCTATCATATGAAGTTCACATTGGTGTCATGATAAGAGGAAGTTGCTATGACCCTAAGTCCCAAGCTGTTGCAATGTGGTCTATGGCCCCCAAAACTCAAAAGCCATCTCTATTGAGTATAGAGGATAAGATGGAGGGGAATAAGATTATATGGACTGTACAAAATACAACAGACCTTGAGGTCTCCAAGGCAGTAACTCATTGGGCTAATCTGAATGAAGCCAAGACAGCTCAGCTGTCAGAAAGATATGCCAAATTGTTTGAAAGTTCAAGCATGGTAGCCAAGGAGAGAGATTTGAAAATGATGAGGATCAAATAGTTGGAAGATGAGCTGGCAGAAATAAAGGTCAAACTTGAGGAAGCTTCAAAAATAATTCCTCCTCCTCCTTTGCAAGTTGAGGTACCTGTTCAGATAAACTTGGAAGCACCTGAGGGACCTGTTGAAGACTTGGAAAAGGTGAAATTGGATGCATCCCTGGACACTATAGCCAAAATAGTGCAGTACAGGCAGGACAAAATAAAGGACAGGATGGATGCAGTTCATAAATCAGTCAACCTATTACATCAGACCAATCAAAAGGTGAATGACTATTTAGCCACCTTGGAGCCACTATATAGTATTTGGTCTGGGAGGAAATTATTGTTTGATAAGCTTGACAGTTTACAAGAACACAAGCCTGATATCCCAAAAGTAGTAACTGATGTATTTGAAAGGATTGGCCTAATAAGTGCAGCGTCAAAGTTTTTCAAAGGAAAGTCAAACCAAATAAAGGCTAAGTTAGCCATGTTTGATAAAGATTACAGCAAGTATTTGCCCCCGGTATATGATGACAATGGAAATGTGGTTAAGCTGGAAGCTGGAAGATTGGAAGTTGTCAATGGGTCAGTTGATCATCAATCAAGATGCCTTCCTAAAAGATAATAAGGCTTTGGACATGGAAGGAACTAACAATATAATTGATAGTTTATTCAAAGTTGAAAGTGACTGTATCAAGTTTATATCAGAAGTTAAAAATGTGACTGATTCTACATGGGAACGGCAAGTCAACTTGTTACAGGAGCTTCAGAGTTACGACTGGCCATCTGATGATGATGTGGTAGCTTGGGAAAAGTTAATCACAAAGAAGAAGAAGAAACCGGTTATCCAGCTGACAGAGGAGGAAGAAGAATAGATCGCACTTGGCACCTGATCCAGAATTTGAGGGAGAGCGTGTTCAAATAGAGAATGATGTAAATTAGCTTGTAATGGCGGTCATCATTCATATGAAAAACTTGGTAACTGCTCTGAAAATATCTACAAACAAAGGTGCCAGCTGCGGAAGTTGTCCAGAACTGAAAATACGCCTTGCTGTCTTTATTAATATCTTTCTGTTTGTATTTTCTTTTGTTTTTTAGCACAAATTTCTATCAGCCATCCAAAGCTTGTTGCATCCTTTCGAGGATTCCAGGATGGTTGATTAGTATAAATAGTCAGTTCCTATTGATGATCGAGGTTGGAAAATATTTTGTAAAGGAGAGGTCTGAAATATAGAACTTGATTTTCTGTGAAATCAAGGAAGATTGTACGAATGCATTTTATCAATTAATACAAATACACTGGAGTTCTGTTACTATCATTTGATTGTCTTTACATGTGGAGTGTTTTAGTTTCTTTATGCATTTAAATTGTAAGAAAGTTTAAATACATCTTTCACAAGGTGAATGTAGGGGTTGAGCTTAAGTATCTTTCAAGGAAAGAGTAAAATCTTAGGGGAGGTCTCTGGGAATTGAATATCTATATGTGGATTTGATGACAGGTGTAGGAATGGAAACAATGATATGTTAGGCATGTTATTTGAGTTTCATTGTATTCGCTTTAATAGATATATGTGAAGGTAGAGTTCGACTCTGATGCCCAGCAGATAAGGGACTGGTTTTAGATCCACTTACATTGGTTTACCATCCAATATATAATTGATTGAAATTTTACTTTATATGCATAATTTCCAGACTTGAGTCATATTATGACAAGTTCATAAATATGTATTTCAGTGCTTTGAAGAAGCAATAAACGAGGTTAACCCTTCCCTGAGTTTAACTCTAAAAGGAAGAAGGATGAATATCCTTAAGCCATTGTATCATGTTGCTATTTTTATAATCTATATCATGATGTTGTGTATCAGGATGATTTGGGTTATACTCAGAGTTTTAGCAACTTATTGAGTTAGACTTTGAAGGCAGTAACAAAGCAGTGAAGGAGCAAGTTCTCAATTCAGAGCTCAGTTGAACGTTGAATTGATAGAGGTACACCCGCCTGAGTATATATTACTCAAAGTGAAGAAAGTCTTAACCTTAATACCTTAGTAGTTTGTAACTTGCTAGGTTACAGCCATTGGGATTATTTGAGTAATTGATTAATCTGCAGGTTCAAACACTAACAGATCCCTTCTAATTCATATGGTCCAAGAGACAAATTGATCACAAAAATGGGATATAAAGGAAAAGGACCTCTAGGACTGCAAGTTAAAGGTCTTCTATCACCTCTTGACCACCATGGTTGAACCAACAAGAATAAAACGGGTCTAGGATATAAGAAGAAACCTTTCTATCTTAGCAAGAACTCCCCACATGTCTTAGAATAGATTGAGCCCTCCACCGCAAATCAATTAAAGGGAGACACGATAGAACAATCTGATAGTGATGATTCAGACACCTGAAGAGCTCATTCCTTATGAGCATTTGCCTAAAGAAATAAAAGACCTCCTTGAAGCTAAAGATGATCTAGTAAAAAGAATCAATGTAGTAGAAACACAAGAACCTACTATAGAGAAAGAGATAGTTGCACCACAAGAACCAGTTAATCTTGAAGACAATGAAATAGATAGAGAGGAAGGTGGTAGTCATTCTGAGATAAATTCCCATGAGTATGAATTCAAATCAAAATCTAAGGGTAACCCTTCTTGGGGTATTCATCCTGACTTTACTCATGTTCTTAAATTTCCTAGAGGCATAAATGAAGAATCTAATGACTATAAATGGGGAAACATTCCAAAGGAAGATGAGATTATCATAGAAAAACATGTTGATGTTATTCACCAATATGAACCTAAACCGAACGTAAGTCTAGAGTGAAATGATGAACTTAACGAGTCTGATCCACCAATAGCTGAAGTGGACTCCCACAATGACATTGAGCCTATTCATGAATTGAACATCTTAAGTTGTACTATCACCTTTGAACTCGAGTGTTGGGTTAGGACCAATGATGACAGATCCATATCCATAAACACTCTTTCCCAATCTTTCACCACTTTGACTATCCAACATCCTGAACTTCTTAACCAAACCTCTACGAAACTGAGCCAAGGTATTTATACCTTTCCAAATGACTATGCCCTTGCTTGCTACCTCAATGCATTTGAGCCTATGAGGACATCCATCAGTGAACCAAGTGTTAGCATGAAGGAGTCAGACATCAAGTTTCTTAGTCAAAAAAATAAGAATAAGAATAAAAAGAAAAGGAGTTCTGAGGGTGAAAACCACTTTGTGGTAGTCTTAGAAGCTACAAAAGTGAAAATAAAAGATGTATCCAAAGGTGAAAACCTCTTTGAGGTGCCTAAGGATGAGATATTTGATGTCCTTCTCAGTCATTTATAGGACAGATCTCCAATTCTAATTGAGCCCACTCAATCTATCAACTTGGGAAAAATAGAAGAACCACAATTGATCCATGTAGCACAATCTTTATCAGAAGAAGAAAAGAAAAAATTTACCACATTCTTAATAGAAAAGAAGATCAACTTTGCATGGAAATATTCAAATATGCTAGGATTGGATCCTGATCTTATAATGCACCATCTATCTATTGCTCCAGATGTTAAACCTATTAAGTAGAAATTGAGAAAGATGCATCCACATGTTGCACTCTTGGTCAAAGCTAAATTGGAGAAGCTACTGAAAGCCAAATTCATCTATGTTATTGATTATGCTGAATGGATCTCTAATATTGTACATATTTCAAAACTAGACAAATCTATAAGAGTGTGCACAAATTTCAGAGATGTAAACAAAGCATGACCTAAGGATGATTTTCCACTACCTAACATTGATATTATAGTGGGCATGACTGCGGGCTTTGAGATGTATTTGTTAATGGATGGTTTTTCTTGATATAACCAAATAAAAATTGCTCTAGAAGATCAAGAGAAAACTGCTTTCACATGTGCGTGGGGTACTTTTTGTTGGAATGTCATGCCATTTGGGCTTAAGAATGTTGGTGCTACATATTAGAGAGCTATGACATCTATCTTTCATGACATGATGCATCAAACTATGGAGGATTATGTGGATGATACTTTAGCAAAATCTATGATAAGATCTGAACATCTAAATGATTTGAGCAAAATACTAGATAGAATGGAAAAGTTTAGTCTCAAACTGAACCCTAAGAAGTGTCCTTTTGGTGTCACTTCTGGAAAGCTCTTAGACTACATTGTTTCAAAGAAAGGAATTGAAGTAGATCTAGCTAAGGTTAAAGCTATCATGGAGATGCAACCTCCCAAGAATATCAGTCAAATGAGAACATTACAAGGGAGAGTACAATCTATTAGACACTTCATATCTCAGCTAGCAGACATATCACAGCCTTTCACAAAGACATTACATAAAGGAATGACCTTTGCATGGAATGAGGAATGTGAAAATAATTTTAATCATATCAAGAAATATCTATCAAATCCTCCTATTTTGATGCCTCCTATTCAAGGGAATCCATTGATCTTATATGTCTCTGCTACAGATACATCACTGGGGGCATTGCTCGCACAACATGATGAGAACAAGAAGGAAAGAGCTATATACTATATCAGTAGAACATTGGTAGCATATGAAAAGATCTATTCCATGATTGAAAAGGTTTATCTAGCTTTGATCTTTGCATCATAGAAACTGTGACATTATATGTTGGCTCATACCACGCATTTGGTAGCTAAGATTGACCCATTAAAGTACCTACTAAGCAAAGTTTCCCTCACGAGTAGATTAGCCAAATGGGTCATGCTCTTTAGTGAATTTGACATTGAATATGTTGAATGAAAAGCAATTAAAGGCCAAGTTATTACTGATCAACTAGAAGATGCACCTTTGTTTGATGATACACCAATGCAAATGGAATTCCCAGATTCCTTTATCATGAATCTTTCTTCTAGAGAATGGCAATTGTTCTTTGATGGCTCCTATACATAGAATGGATCTGGAGCAGGTATCTTGTTTATCACTCATCAAGGATACTCAATCCCTAAAGCATTTAGAATCAAATTTCCTTCCACAAACAATATTGTTGAATATGAAGCTCTTCTTAATGGTATGAAAAAAACAATTGAGTGGAGAGTAACAGAACTACACATACATGGAGACTCGCAACTTTTAATCCATCAAGTCAATGATGTGTATCAAACAAAAAATGAAAAGCTCATTCCATACAAAAGAATGGTAGATGATCTAAAGAAATATTTCATATCTATCACCTTTGAGAAAATACCTAGAACAAAGAATAAGGTTTTCGATGCAATGGCAACACTATCTACTTTATTACAGCAACCTGAACATTAGCTACGCTATGAGTTCTTGGTGGAAGCACTATCCTATCCTTCATATGATTCCCCTGAAACCCACATGATCTACACTATTGTAGGTCATGATTCATCCCACTATAAAAACCTTTTCTCCTATCTCAAAGACAAAATCATTCCCGATACATTTAACCACCATGAAAAGAGATAACTTATTCATAATGTGTCCCGGTATGTCAACATTGGTCATGATCTGTATAAACGAGGTCTAGATGGTACACTACTTAGATGTTTAGAATGGGAAGAGTCTCAACATGTGTTAGAGGAAGTCCATGAAGGTATTTGTGGGTCACACTCGAATGGTTTAACACTAGCCTGAAAGCTTATTAGGGTTGGGTACTATTGACCTGAAATGGAGAAAGAGGCTATCAAGTTTACTAAGACCTATCAAAAGTTACAAGTACATGACAACTTAATTCATGCTCCAAGGAGAGATCTAATTCCCTTCACTATACAATGGCCTTTTAACCAATGGGCATTTGATCTTATAAGATCTATACATCCTCATTCTTCTAATGGACATACCCATATAATCACAAGTATGGATTATTTCAAAAAATGGGTAGAAGCAGTTCCTTTAACTCAAGTGACAGGTAAGCAAATTTATATGTTCATTCTGAACTACATCATATGTCGGTATGGTATTCCACATTCTATAGTCACAAATAATGGTGGACAATTCAAGAATAGAGACTTAGATGATCTATGTGCTAAATTCAAGATTACACAACATTGGTCATCTATATACTATCCTCAAGGGAATGGACAAGAAGAGGCTTCTAACAAGAATCTATTAAAAATCTTGCACCAAACAATTAATAAAATAGGAAGAGACTAGCATCTCATGATCAATCCCACTCTCTGGACCTATAGAACAAGTATCAGAACACCCACTGGGGCTACACCATTCACTTTATTTTATGGGTCTGAAGCAGTACTACCTATGTACGTTGAAATCCCATCGCTAAGAATCAGAATGCATGGTCTAGTAACTGATGATGACTACAAAGTGTCTAGGTTGTAAGAACTTGAACTACTAGATGAGCACAAACAAGCAGTGTATGATCATCTCAGAGTATATCAGAAGAGAATGTCTAGAGGTTACAACAAGAAAGTGAGACATTGAGAATTTTAGGTTGGCGATCTAGTCTTGAGAGAGAATCCTAAAAATCAATCACATAGAGAATGAAAGGGAAAGTTTGAACCCAACTGGTTGGGTCCCTTTGTTATCACTACTGCTTTTGGCTCTAGTACCTATCATCTCTCAACAACTAAAGGAGAACAGCTCCAAGAACCAATCAATGTTCTCCATCTGAAGAAATTCTACGCCTAAGGCATTCAGTATTAAAAAATGTCCTTAAAAAATTATAAAAATCTGAAAAAGTCCTGAAAAATTGAACATCCTGGTGCAAACCTAGCAATAGGCGCCTTGATGATTCACAAAAAAAAATTGAAAATATCAAAATTACAAAAAAATTCAAAAATTGAAAAATATAAAAAACATGAGAAAAAGAAAAAGTGCCTTGGTGAAAACCTAGAAACAAGCACCTTGGTAGCAAAAATAGAATCTCTGCCAAGATGATGAAAACTTGGCAAAAGGGTGCCACTTGTTCAAAATGCTCCATCGATCAGTGCAATCTTGGTCTTTCCTATCTTTCAATCTTGCTTTAGTTTGTACATACCTCCCGATTTGTTTTCTCATTCCTATTTTCAATAAGTCGGTCTGTATACCAATCATCTCAAGCATCTATATCCTATCAATGTTTCAAACTTGGAGGTAATCAATGTCATATCCTATGGCTTCTAGTGTATCTTAGATGTGTCATATCAAGTCAAAGTCCTTTGAAGCTTCATCTGGGTTAGTCAGTCTATCTCCTCTCCAGAAAGGATTTTGCATCTACAACAACACAATCAAACATCAACACAAACTAAAAATAATCTTTTCTTCTTCATGCTTTTATCTCCTTGTATGCTTACTGCTTCACATTGAGATTTTTTCATATTGTGTCTCTTCCAGCTCTTTGATGATGTCCTTTATAGGATTTAGAGGGTGAGGACTGGGGGCATAATCTTTTCTTTGTTTTCTACTTGTATGTGAAAATCTAACAACTTTGGAAATTTTGGATTAAAATGGTGTTCGTCCGTAAGAGCCTCTATCTCATATTGGATGGCCATGAGTACTTGAGCCATTGATACCCAAAAAATTCAAGGGAGTTTGATCTAACTATTGTATTTTTGAGTGAGTTCTTTCTCCTAATGTGAAATGCAATCTTACCTAAGGATGTGAACGATAAAGGGTCACTATGAGTAATTCACACTAGATTTAGAATGATCTCTTGACTGCTTGATGTGTTTGTTCTGCAAGGTGTATTCTAGTCATCATGACGTTTATGTTTTGATGCTTATATAAATTGCTATATTAAAATGGACATGATATTCAGGTCATCCTAGATTTTGTGCCTTGGTTCTTATATCTAATCTGACATTTTGAAAACAAAATCAATATTCATATGTCCATGGCTGTCTAGCCAGTGGGCGTTGTATTGATTCTTGCGCATACAAATCAATATTCATATATTCATAGTTTCCTAACTAGTGGATGTTGTATTGATTTATCCAGTTACCTAAAAAGTTCAATGATGATAACAAATCGACACATGATCAGTGACTAGGTCCCTAGGTCTTAGGTTTGCATTTCATTTTGCATGTCATTTTGCACTTTGCATGATTGCGTGATCTCACAAATTGCTTGAACACTTAAAAAATTCTTCTAAACTAAACTTAAACTTGACAATGAAGAGCTCTGTCTCACATGAAGGTTTCCTCATAGAACCACAAGTAGTCACCATCCTGGGTTAAACATCCTTTTTGACATAAGACTGATTACTTGTCTTCATCAATACCTACAAAACATATCATCTGTATCATTGCATTTTCATTACATATTCATGATCATTCCATCTCTTGCATTGCATTACATACATGAGCATCATCATCATACATTTTTCCATAATCAATCCCATTTGCACAACATTCATACATTTGAAAGAAATCATTGCATTGCATAAATCCATAAATACATTCTATACTATTCATAGCATTTACATCACATGATATCATCATAAATAAAAAAATGACAAGTACACATGAAGTTACAACCAAAATCTCAATCTCATATCATATAACTTGAACTAGTCAAGGGTGCACTACTGGCACAAAGTACAAAGGAATGAGCTCATGTGATCTATCAGAAGTTAGAATAGTATACATGAAACAAAATGGAAAAATATATCAGAATATCTCAACAGATTAGCTATATATCTGATCCTCTACATCTGGTGGAGGTGGTGGTGGTGCATCAGGCACTACCTCGGCTCTAAGTGCCCTAGCTCCCTCTGATACTATCATATATTGAGAGTATGTGGGTAATCTCTGAGTAGCAGGAACAACCGCATAGTGAGAAGAAACATAATAGGCAACTCTAGAGGTCTGATGTGTCACCTCTGTCTGCAATCTCCTGTTCTCCTCTCGGAGCTAGGATCACTGTCTATCTGCCTCAGTGAATTGATCCTCCCAGCGAGCACTCCATACCTTCATGTTCCTGATCTATAATCTAAACCATCTAATGATCTCCTAAGGAGTCAATGGTACACTAGGATCTGCATCTATTGTAGGCATATCAGTATCTCTGGCTAGTTGGTCAGTAATCTCTGCTCTCTGCACCTTATCGCGTCTAATCTCAGCTCCTAGATCAAAACTAGTATCAACATGTGTGGGATTAGGACTAGAACCTACATCCTATTATGTACCAAGTACCTCATCTGCTATACCAACACTACCCAAAGTACCACTCTCTCCTCTAGTCGATCTCTTATGTAAAATTGCAGGTCTACCTATGGAAGAACTAGAGGGACGAGGTGGTCTCATCTGATTAGATGGTCTCTTTGGAGGTGTGAATACTTCTCTCAGCCTCAAAGGTGTAGGCTGGGGCATCAGGACTTGTGTACCTATACGTCTTTATCCTCTCCCCATCGGAGCAACTGTGACATCCATAGCCTCCTCCATGGAAGGTATCAACTCTGTAGGATCACAAAACCTATGTATGGGATGCTCTGCAAGCCATCCAATGAATCCATTTGTGACCCCTGCATCTGGCACATCTGGCCGATAGTCCCAATCTCTACCAACAATACTGCTATACTCCTATGTACAAAGAGCATAGGACAATCTAGGACCCCATGCTAAACTGAGCTCTCTATGGATCTGTGAATAAGCTGCAAGCTCCTGTGGTGCATCTTGAATGATGTCAAACTATCTTCACACTTTGGTGATAAGAAAGTGCTCAATAACTATAGTAGATCTAGAAATCAATACTCGACTTTGGCAAAAATAGCTAAACTGCTCTTGTGTAGTGGGCCAAGCCTCAACCTGTAAATATGGATGCCAAATAACAAAAGTACTATCATCTAGGAAGCATCTAAAGTAATCTATGTGACCCATGTACACGTGTAACATAACCAAAGTATATATATATATGACCTGCTCCTGTGGCTGGTGCTAATCCTGACATACTGGTCTACAAATGAGGATATGCTCCCACACCCATATCTGAAGTACCAACACACCAGAAGCAAAAGACTTTCCCTCCTGATACATAATCTCATGCATCTCAGAGAACATATGCGCTAGCATGCACTAACCCCAACCCAACTCAGAAGGAGTGGCCATCAATCGTGTGACCATAGGGGCCCAGCCCATCAAGAGAATGGTCTGCTAATGGTTAGACATAATAATGCCTCCTATCATGCCAGCTATAATACACTCTAATCTATGGTTCTACCCATAGCACTACACTAATAACTCCCAAGAAATAGAACTAGTAAGTTCTGTATCATCTCCAAATAATCATCTAAAGGCATGTAATCCAAACTGCCCTGAGCTCACATAATCTGGACGCCAACCATGGAATGGAATACGTAGTATCTTGTACACATCCTCTGGTGTGACAGTAATCTCTCCTATCGAGAGATGAAAGGTCTAGGTCTCAAAATGAAACCTCTCAATCAAATTCATCAACAATCCATGGTTCACCCTAATCTTGGGCAACCGAATCAGATACTTGAAGCCACAAGCAGTGAAATGTACACTCATAGGGCCTGGAAGAGATATGCATAGTCTCTGAGTTGCAAGATGAGAGATACGCACATGAATGTTAGGATATATGACCTACACATAACAAAAATAGGGAATCCTATCAGTTATTTGGTTGAAAAATAGGCTAATAGTACAGTAATTCAAAAGTTCACTATCTCAGAAGGTGCACTAAATGCTCAGCAATCAGCCTAAGGAATTAGAAAATCAAAATTTTTTACCTAAAAAGGAGTTTTAAGCTCACTATTTTCCATATGACAATACAGACTGGTACCAAAACTTGTACGAGTTTCAGCAGGGTCCCATACGACAAACCATGCATATACGACTTTCTAGGTCTCACCGTATGACATATGAGGGACCCAACGAAACGTCGTACGACTCTTGGGTCCCTCTCAAATGAGTTTCAGGGGGTTCTGATATGACAATCTACAGGACATTGAAAATTTGTATGAGTCATGGAGGACATTTGTACGATTCTCCATGCATGTGAGAATTGAAAAATTGAAACGTATGAAAAATAACGTAAAAATGCTACAAACATGCAAAAATGGAATTTACGAAGAGGCACAGAGGTCCACTAATCGGATGTCCATACTGTGGAGGCCGTTGATGTCTCCAGCTGTGCTCAAATTGGTGGGAAGAGACAGGTACCTTTAGCTTAGTCATTTTCTCACTCAAAGGGCTCCATAAGGCTTCAAAAGTCAAATGTGAATAATGAATTGAAAATGACCCTTTTGGTCCTTATATAGCTTTTGACTTAATTTTCAAAAGTGCTCCATTTTTCATGAAAATTGCACCCCTAGCTAATTTTGATGCTTTGAACCCATTTTCGGGATCAAAATCAAAATCTGAGATCATTTACTATGTTAAATTGTGATTTAAAATTTTTAGACCCAAGATGTCCGACTACTTGCATAATCAACCTTCAATCATCATAGAAATCCAAAATTCAACTTAACTAATTATCTTACATCAAACTATCAAAATTTCAACTTGGTCAACCATGGTCAACTCATGGTCAAACCTAGTCAAACTTAGTCTCCAAGATCTCTAAACGATGCAGAACGCATTCTCGAACGTGTATAACTAATTCTCGAATCAATTAATATGCTTCTAAACCATCCAACACTGAATTTTCTTGTCAGATTTCAATTTTAATCCTGAAGGGGGCATGGTATTATACATCATTCAAAGTCTGTAAACTCAATTTTGTCAATCAAATCTTTCTTTCAGTAATCAAGACAACAACCACGTCTAGTTGTTGATTCATCTAAAGTCCTTGTGACTTGGGGAAAATCTATTGATTCTTGGGGCATATCAAATTCATCGAGATCCATATCAATCTGGTATCCCAAATCTATCTTTTAAATTGTATTAGCTTTTCATAACCATTGGTTCATTAGTGTTATTTTCCTTGTTTCTTTGTAACTGATGGGTTCAGGATGTGATACCAATATGATTCTCTTGGGACAATTAGGTCTGGAATCGGTCACTCACTTCTTCAAAATCATAAGTTTCAAAATCAGGTGTTTTGACACTTTTTCATAATCATCAATTCATTTTTGCTATAGTTAACATTATCTTTGGTCATCAGGACCTAAATCTTAAATCTATAAATCTTTCAATCGCTTTCTGTCTCGGAATCAGTTAATCTTTCAAATCAGTTTCATACATATTTATCAAACACAGACTATTCTTTGAACCACTACGCTTTGCACAGTGATTCAAAGAGGGGCGAAATGTAATACCCCAAAAAATGGGCTATAGGTTCATTAACCTCCTACATCTTCAAATCAAACAAAATCAACATCAAAGTCCTAACCTAAGGCACATCTGCACATTATCGAATCCTAATTGATTTTATCTTAATTTTGCATCGGGGAATATTCCTGGCAATATTCCTATTTATCCTAATTATCTTTAATTTAATAATTATTTGGTGATAAATCCTATTTATCCTAAAGTTTAATTAATTAAATATTCTGAATATTTGATTAATTAGATTTAATATTGCCACTTAAGTATTCAACTAGATTTAATTAAATTATTCCTAAATTGTATTATTTCATTTAGATAATAAATCTAAAATCCTATGACTAGTTGATTAAATTCTTATTTAATTAATTCATGTCAATTGTCAATTTTTAATAATATAGTTTTAGAATAAAGTTTGATTTAATAATTGATTAACCCATAAATCAGTTATTTTAATGCAAAAACCAATTAAGTTGAGAATAAATCACTTTATTTTTAAATTAATTTATAATTAAATCATGCATAATCAGAAAAGTAGGCAACTAGAAATTAACAATCAATTTTAAAATTCAAACTCAACATCTGATGATGAGTTGAAATTTGATCTAAACTCTATTTTGAGTTAAACATTGCTTTTGCATAATTTTTGTGAGTTAATTATCTCTGATTTCTTGTTAACTCAAAAATCAACCTGAGTTTATCAAGAGTGATTTATGGCTTTTCTCCTGCATCCTCAAGCCCTAGATTTCTATAAAATCAAGGCTCGGCTCTTCATAATTATCAAAACTTGAATTTGCACAATTACTCTGGCGAATTGGCTATTGAAGGATTAAACACTTGCAACAGGCGATTTGTGAGATCTTTCATAGTTGATCATAGTTTTTGCATAGTTTCATATCATAGATTTTCATATCGATCATAGCATTCTTAGATTAAATATGCATTCAATTTCATTCATCTAGCTTAGATTCATACATTTTTCATATTATTGCACAGAAAATACAAAAATATAGATTAATCTACATTCATTTCATATCCATCTTTTGCATCCAAATCCTTCATTTAGGTGTTGCATTGTCATTGATCTCAATTTCAATCTAAGAACATCATACTCGCACCTACTAGAAGGCAGTAAATCACTTGGTCAGCATAGTTTCAATTACTTGCAGATTTCAGTTTTTGCTAACCTCTAATATTTTACTGAAGTGTTGTGTTTATAGCTAGGTACAAAATTCACACACATAGAGGTTTGTGCCCTAGGTCACTATATATAAAAGGAGACCTTCTTCTCTCATTTTCTCCATCTCATTCCTTCATGCATCAAGCATTCTCAAGGAGACATTGGTGATCAAGCTTTGGCAATCAAGCAAGATCAAACAAGAATCCATTCTCAAGAAATCATCCATTCAAGCATTCAACTTCTCCATTGAAGATCAAGGATTCAAGCATTCAAGCCTTTTAAGGGATTTGGTTCAAGCACTCAAGATTCATCATTCAAACCCTAGATCTAGACATCATGGTAGTGTGATCTTCCTTCAAATTATTTTTTCATCTTCAAGATCCATTCATTCTTCTCTCAAAGTGGATTCCAAGCATACAAACATGGAGGTTTAGATTTACACTTGTTAATTTTATGTCCAAGCTTTCATATCAATATATTTGATTACATTTGAAATACAATTGCATATCCATTGAATTTCATAGCTTCGTTGCATTTTAAGGTTGATTCCAAACCAAGGTTTGACCAAGGCAAACCCCCCAAACAAACAAAAAAAACTATTTTTCTTGTAGGTACAGGTACAAGATAGCGAATTGGAGTGTAGATCTGGATACCCTTTTCGCCAAACTTTCAGGATCCACAAATAGATTTTCTATCGAAGCATTGGGTCAAGGATGACCTAGACCATGACCTAGGTCAAGGACAACCTAAACACTGACCTAGGTCAAAGACAACCTCATCCCTGACCTAGGGTAGAGACGACCTCCCCTAGAAAAATGATTTCTGGGTTTTGTAGATCTCACAGTTTCGATTCAAGACTTTGAGAATCAATAGTTTCTGAGACAATTTGATAGGGTTTTTAGGTGGTTCTTTTTCGGATGTAAGTACCTTTACTTCTTCATTCCAACATTAGTCATCTATATTTACTTCCCATATCAATACAATTTCATATAAGTGTAAAATATTGGCTTTGGGGTCTCTTTTATGTGCAAACCATTGTTTTAGGACCTCATTCACGTTTTACCTTATACATTTTGGTGAACCCGACACACTTACCCTTCTTTCTTTTGTGGATTTAGATGCTCTATTGTGTTAGATCTTCCTTTGTATTCCCTTGTGTGTTCACCTTCACTTTACATTTTGGTGAACCCAACAAGCTTACCCCATTTTATTTTGTGGAATTAGATGCCCTATTGTGTTTGATTTCCTTTCCATGCTTATAAAGTTGAATGCATTCGGATATATCTAGATCTATTTTCTATGAATTTTTTTGTTTTTTATCATGTTGCACAATTTTTTTCAAATGTTTTCCAAAACTTTTGGGATTACACAACATCCTCCTCTTACCTTACCATTGCATGGCATTACACCTAGAAAGACTTCATTTAGTACATGTGATCTTTGTCATATTTCTCTTTATGGAGATGAGTTGAGGATTGATGTTAATTATTCTCCTAATTAGCCTACTTTACCTTCTTTCCTCTCTAGGGATTAAGATTTAGTGATTTATGGTGATCCTACAATGTGGTTTATTGGGAGGGATGATAATCCTCCTATTTGGGATGAACCTTTGGAAATACATGTTCACCAAATACCTATTTTCTAAAGCCTATGTGGAGTTTCGAAAGATTCTGCAATGAGATCTGGGATTAGGAAGCCGTGACAGAGAAAACCCAAAAAACTTTCATCTTTCCAGCAGTATGTAGTCTTTGACGCCGATAAAAGGTCAAAGGCTACATTTTTATTCTAAAGGTCAACTTTGATTTTGTTCACAGATCTCAAAAATTTTCCAAAAAGGGTACTCAAATCTATCCTCTGATTCTCAAAACAATGACTGTAACTATCTAAAAAATGGTGTTTTGGGGGTGGTTATATAGGGTTTCACCTTAGTCAAACCCCCGTTTTGGTGATATCCACCTCCATGAATAGCCGATTGAAATAGAATGTGTGTGTGTATGTATTGAAAGTGTAATGCCAAGATCTAATCCTCTAGATCAAAACCCTAGCATGAATATGTATGAGACAAAAATGCATAGATTTGAATGAGATATAAAAGAATACCAAGCCCCCAAGGCTAAAGTACTTCTACCCAACTCACAATCTGTAATTGCTACCCCATGATTATATATTTGAATGCTTGAAAGTTGGTAATCGTCGATCAAGGAAGAAATGATCTCTCTTGCTCCAAGTATATGTTCACAATGGTGTGTTCGCAAAGATGCTTGATATCAACAATAGCTTGATCTTCTATGTCATCCTCTTACAATCTTGCATCTTCACTTCACCATTCCTTGCTTGCTTAAATCTGCTTGTTCATGAACTTGTCTCCTTGATAGAACTTGATCATGAAAATTCTTTTGTGAAAATGAATGCAAATGAGAGTCTTTATATAGAGGTTTCAAGATGAGGCTCCTAAAGCAATGTGAGGACCCATAATTCAAATTTCACCTCAAATTAAGGTCCAATCACAATAACCAACTAAGGAGGGAAAATAATTAAATGAATTTCAAATTAAAACCCTTCCACACTCGGATCCAAGGGCCCGACATTGATTTCAGGGCCCGACAGGACCAAATCTAAAAAGGGGCACAGATTTTGGAAGAGGTCAAAGATGACCTCATCTCTGACCTAGGTCAGGGATGAGCTCAACTCTGACCTAGGTCAAGGATTACCTTGACTCCCACCTAGGTCAGGTTCTAGGTCATCTTAGACCCAAGTGTCCAGATTCTTCCAAAATCAGGGACAAGAGGTTTCAGGGATGCCCGAAGACCTAGAAATGATGCCAGAATGGGATAGAATGTCGGGGAGAGGCATAAAATCCTATGATGATCATGATGAAAGCTAGGAGGACCTATTTCTAAGTCCTACCTATAAAATAGATCCATGGAAGAGGTAAATTAAGGAGAATCCTTAGGATCCTAACCCTAATTTCACCTAAAATGAAGAAATCAAGTGCATAATGTATCCTAAATGGAATTCTATCATGATAAGTGTACAAAAAGAGGGTGCTAAACCTATCAATATGGAAGTGCTTCCATTTTAAGATGATACATTCAGCCCCCACTTTATCTCAAATATGACACTACACGAATATGCAAGGTAAAGTAAGAAAACATCATATTAAATAAAAAGGATATAGCCAAGTCCTCGATGTAAAGATCCTACAGAAAACTATTAGAAACTGCAACACACAAGGTTAATGAAAATCCATAAATCACCTAGAACTTACTATATGACAATTTGAGAAGTGTATAGAGCCCCTTATGCCCCCCCCTATTTCGGCTTTCTACTTTGGAAGGGTGAAACAGGGTGATAAGAAAAACTCTATATACTGGATATGCAATGTGTTTTAAAAGTCCTTTCCTAAACCAATTATAAGAATTCCTAACCTTCCTAAACTATTTTAGGGGCTTAGGTATCTGAATCATGATTCCAACACCACTGATGGCACTGAAAACAGAGTTATCGAACTCAACTTATGATGAAAAGAGTGGATGTCTATCTAAATACATAAGGGAAATTTGAGTTTACCATGATAAAACTCTAAAAGAAACCCTAATAAAACCCTAATTTGAACTTATAAATAAAGAAAAGAGAGAAAAAAATACTCATTCTTATCATTTGTAGATTTGAAAGGAGGAAGCAAGATGTCGAAGAGAGAGGAACTTCGAGTGACGTGCCTGGAGCTTTTGAGACAAAGCCTGGCTACTAGATGGTCACTACCTGAGGTGAGTTTGCTATTGTCTACCTTTGTACTTTCTAGATTCCTATCTTTTTATAGGCAAGTTTGACTTTACCCCTCTTAGGTTGACCCTGACCCATCTAGGTCGACATTGACCCATCTAGGTCGACTTTGACCCATGAAAGTCGACATTCACTAGAGGGTTTTTGCCTGTTTCTGGGATGAGGTTGACCTTGACCCAAAAAGGTTGACTCTAACCTAGAAAAGTTGACATTGACCCAGTAAGGTCATCCTTGACCTAACTGAGGTTGAATTTGACCTAGTTTAGTTAGATTTGCATATTTGATGATGTAGATGACTGATATGGTTTCCTTAACATGTCAAAATAGTATGTTTTTTCCATATTAAGGAGGGGGGCATTTATAGGGTCTCCCTTGTACTATAGTTATTTATTTATTTATATGCTAAATCTCAAAAGGTAACGCACATAAGTTTCTAAATCCGAAAGAGACATACATTTTCAATTTCAAATATGCTAAATCTTGGAAGGTAACGAACATAAGTTGCTAAATCATGAAATACACACATTTATATGCTAAATCTTCCAAAGGTAATGCACACAAGTTGCTAAATCCTAAGGAGACACGCATTTTTCAATTTTTTCAACATGCTAAATCTTAGAAGGTAACACACATAAGTTTCTAAATCCTGAAGAGACATGCATCTATATACTAAATCTTTCGAAGGTAATGCACATAAGTTGCTAAATCCTGAGGAGACACGCATTTCATATTCATAGTGATACAAGAAGGTGGATCTATGGGTATTCCAAAAGCTATCAGAAGATGTATTACAATTGTAAGCATAGTTTATGGGTGAACATTTTAGGGCTCTCCCTCCAAGGTGATTCATGGTAAGGTGGGAATCTTAATGGGCGAGGTAATCACTCTTTTCCTTTTCTCTCTTTTTGCTTTCATGCTAGTAGGACTGGATCATGAAGCTATGTTATTTATAGTGTTGCTCTTGTCTTTCTTATGTAATCATTTATGCTTTTATGATAGCTTTCCAAATATTATATTAGTATAGGAAATATTTCTTAGCAAGGTTTCCTCTACTAATTGATTTGGGTTTTATTTTAGTACTAACCCCTGTTCTTTTAGTTTTCTCTTTTTCACACCCTCATGCATGTATGTTGAGTTAGAATCCTTAGTCTAGGGGCTTGTGACCTTAGCTAAGAGTTATTTGATCTCTTTGTGAATCCACTTGGATCTCCTCTTCTTCTCCTTTACCAAGAGTTTGAATCAAGTCCATACTCTTGCTAAAGTGGGGGCTTAATGTATCATCTTAAAATGGAAGCACTTCCATTTTAAGAGCATTTAGCACTCTAGTAGGTGGTTTGGGGTCATGTCAAGTGCCTTGAATTGGTCTTTGCATGGATTTGGCCTTTTCCCCCTATTCTACTTCTCTCTCCACCCATTTCTAGCATTTTTCTAGTACCTGGTCCTAAGAATTTGATATTTGTCACTTCAAGGTCAAAGTCGACCTCCTGGGTCAAAGTCAACCTCACCCCTGACCTAGGGTGGAGTCGACCTCACCCCTGACCCTAGGTCCAATTTTCAAATTTTGGAGGTTTCGAGATGTTGGGTTTTGGAAAGTTTCTTTTTCCCGCCTCTAGGTCAGCCATTTAAGGTTTCAGATGGTAAATCCTTAATTGTATTTAATATGGGTCCATTTATAGGGGTTAAGGTTAATTGAGATTTAATTCCCCAATTTTAGCCTTCTCTAGAGGTTTGTACCCTAGATCACTATAAAAAGAGGCCTTCCTCTCTCATTTTCTCCATCTCATTTCTTCATGCATCAATCACTCTCAAGGAGATATTGGTGATCAAGTTTTGGCAATAAGGCAAGATCAAGAAATCATCCATTCTCAAGAAATCATCCATTCAAGCATTCAAGTTCTCCATTGAAGATCAAGGATTCAAGCATTCAAACCTTTGAAGGGATTTGGTTCAAGCACTCAAGATTCATCATTCAAACCCTAGATCTAGCCATCATGGTGGTGTGATCTTCCTTCAAGATTCTTTTATATTCTTCAAGATCAATTCATTCTTCCCTCAAAGTGGATTATAAGCATACAAACATGGAGGTTTAGATTTACATTTGTTAATGTTATGTCCAAGCTTTCATATCAATATATTTGGTTACATTTGAAATACAATTGCATATCCATTGAATTTCATAGCTTCATTGTTAGATCTACTTCTACTACTTGCTAGCATTCTCTGATAAACTACAACTGATTTAGAACCTGATTGAAAGAACTGTGATTCAAGATCACCGAGAAGATTAATTAGATATGTAATATGATTAAATCAGTATTATGTTGTCATTGATGTCAACTAGTTTGACAGCACTTATCTTGTAAGTTACTTATCTACATGAGGAAGATGGATATGACAGATGAGGATAGAGAATACATTGAGTAACTTGTTGATGAGTCTATGACTTCATGTTATTGACTTGATTATGTTTCATTCATCTATGAGGAGGAAAAGAGTTGAAAGATACAAAGTAGTGTTGTTGGTTGATGAAGCAATTTAGTATGCACTGACAGAGTGTAGTGTATACCGAGCACAGTGTTAACCAAGCTTATGTTCACCAATGCATTTCTTTGTTAACCAAGAAGAATGGAATGAACTAAATGATTAGTTTAGCTAATAAGATTGATGAGTTGGCAAGTGTATAAATTCAAGGTAATAGATAAAGTTTGTTACACAGATTGACGATTGACAAAATTCAAGAAAGATCTAAAGGATGAGAATCAAACATGTTATTAACACAAGTGCCAAGGTATGTTTAAGAGGAAAAATCAATGAACATGATTAAGTAAAAAAATCTGATGGAGCAGAAGAAAATGGTTTACATGTCTATATAAGAGACTAGAGATTTCACAATAAGTGTGATGCCAGAAGAGAAGGAAACTACAGAGTCTTTGAGTGAACAAGTTTTCATGCATTCTGATCATACTAGTTAAGGAGAACCCTACTACAGAGCATTACCAAGTGATAGAGAGCGATTACCGACGGATAGTAAGTTGAACAATGTTTGAAACATAATTGATTTATTGATCAGAAAGATTTGTATGATTTGAATATTGATCTATAATTTGCAATTAAAGTTGTATTAATTTAGATCACCTACTGTTACATATTTAACCATTGTACATAGTCAAATCTCTTAACCGAGTGGACTAAGAAAGTCTTATTATGTATCATTCATAGAATGAGCATTGTTATCCTGTCAACCCCAGAGTGACTGCTGGTTGGATGATAACGGTTGGTCTTAAATCCTCTAACAAGGTCACACCTAACAATGTGTTTGTAACCTTTAATAGGGTTGGGTCTTCACCGACCTCACTTCAGAAGAGTGAATATTTTGGCTTGCCAGTCCCAAGTGGTTTTTCCCTTCACACGGTTTCCACGTTAAATCTCTTATTTTATGTGTTGATTGTGATTTTTGTTTTGATGTCATATTTACATATTGCATATTTGATTTGATCAGTAACTACTATAAGGTTTAGACTGGTACTTGGTAAATGTACAGATAGTAAAAATATTTTAAGTTACCGAGCAACAAAAATTGAAGTATTTGTTTTTGGATTATACATTTTGTATTGGGATAGTGATTAACTGATTCACCCCCCTCTTAGTTATTCTAATAATTGGTATCAGAGCATTGGTTGCTTTGAACAGAGTTTTAAGGACTTCAGTAAAAAGATCTCAAAATGTATAAGAGGGAAGTGTCCAAGCTAAACAAAGAGAACTTCGCAGTATGGCAGAGCTGGATGAAGTTGCACATACCTGGAATTGGGAATGCTGCACTAGAATTGATGGAGAATGGTTATATAGAACCGACACCAAGTCCCCTGACACTTAATCAACTGAAAGACAGGCATGAACACAATTTTACTATGATGGAACTTGTTGCTGCCTGCACCGATGCTGAATTTGATAGTGGTTAACTGATTCACCCCCCTCTTAGTTATTCTAATAATTGGTATCAGAGCATTGGTTGCTTTGAACAGAGTTTTAAGGACTTCATTAAAAAGATCTCAAAATGTATAAGAGGGAACTGTCAAATCTAAACAAAGAGAACTTCATAGTATGGCAGAGCTGGATGAAGTTGCACATATTTGGAATTGGGAATGCTGCACTAGAATTGATGGAGAATGGTTATATAGAATCGACACCAACTCCCCTGACACTTAATCAAATGAAAGATAGGCATGAACACAATGTTACTATCCTGGAACTTGCTACTGCCTGCACTAATGCTGAATTTGAAGATATCAAAAGTTGCACTACTGCAAAAGCCATGTGGGATAAACTTTCTCAAGTTTATAGTGGAGATGTGCATGTTAAAAGAGCCAGACCAGAAATCCTAAGAGGCTAATTTGATGATATGAAGATGAAAGAAGGTGAGAATATTGTGCAATATAAAAATAGATTGAAAGAGGTAGTACATGCTATTAGAGCATTTGATGGAAAAATTAGTGAAGAAATAGTTGTAAGCAAAGTACTCAGAACCTTACTATCAGTTTACACAATCAGAATATCTGCCATCCATGAGACAAGGTCTGCATCTGCTAATGTACTTACACTTGACAATTTGATTGGTAAACTTACAACCTTTGAGTTAAATAATTTTGACAACAGTGTTGTACCATTTGTGGAATCTGCTTTCATGTCTTCTCTAAAGATTTTTAAGTCTAGTAGGAGTAATAAAAATGATAGTGACAGTAATACCGATGATGAGCTTGATGAACTTGAAGCTCTTATGGCCAAAAGATTACCCAAAGGTAAAGGAAATTATAGAGGTAAGCCACCTTTGGCATGCTTTAATTGTAAAGAGGTTGGCCACATTGTTGCTAGATGTCCACATAAGAAAGATGATGATAGAACCAAAGACCGATCTGAAGGAAGCTATGGGAGAAGATTCAACATAAGCTACCAACACAACACAGATAACCAAGACAACAATGACAAAGGGAAAAAGGTATGTTTCATAGTTGAAGATAATGAATCTGAATCTGATTCTAATGATGATGTAGAAGTTGTATTTGTTGCTATGAAAGATGACTCTGAGGAAGAAGAATAAAAACATGAAGAAACAACACTGATCTCTAAAGTTAACAAAAATAATACATGGATCATAGACAATGGTTGTACACATCATATGACTAGTGATGAGGAGAAGTTTGATGTACTTGAAGAATACAATGGAGGATCAGTTAAGATGGGTAATGACACACCCTATATGGTAAGAGGTAAAGGAACCTTAATGATAAATGATATGATAAAATGTGATAATGCTTATTGGGTAGATGGATTGAACTATAACTTGTTAAGTGTGGCACAACTGAATAATTCAGGTCATCGAGTTTCTTTTGAGAGAAAGAAAGTGAAAATATTTGATGATGGAGGAAGACTAGTTGGAACTGTAGCACAATCAAGAAGTAATCTATTTTATCTTGATACTGATGAGTCTTCTTGCTTGATGATGAAAAATGAAGATGCTTGGTTGTGGCATAAAATGTTATGCCATGTGAACTTTGATAAAATGATAAAGATCAATAAAAGGAAAAGAGTTAGAGGGCTGCCTAACTTGTCAAAACCAGATCATGTTATCTATCATGAATGCCAGAAAGGTAAGATGACTAAATCTAGTTTCAAAAGTAAGGATTACTCAACAAAGAAGATACTTGAGTTGGTTCATACCAACCTATGTGGTCCTATGAGAACTCAAAGTTACTATAATGATAAATACTTTATTCTTTTTGTTGATGACTATACTAGATTTATGACTATTATATTCTTAAAAAAACAATCTAAAGCATTTAAGATGTTTAAGTGGTATAAGGCTAAGGTAGAAAAAGAGACTGGAAAGGAATTGAAATTCCTAAGATCTGATAGAGGAGGTGAATTTATCTCTGATGAATTTACTAATTTCTATAATGAGCATGGTATTAAAAGACAGGTCTCAGCACTGAGGACACCTTAGCAGAATGGAATTGCTAAAAGAAGGAACAAGTCAATAGTTGACTATGCTAGGACATTGATGTTGCAAGAGAAGGTTGCTCAGACATACTAGAGGGAAGCTATCAGTATAGCAGTTTATGTGCTTAACCAAGTGCAATTGAAGGACACCAACAAGACACCCTATGACTTGTGGTTTGGACACAAACCTACTGTAAGTTATTTCAAAATTTTTGGAAGCAAATTTTTTATTCTGAATGATGATAGAAATGGAAAATTTGACTCAAAAGGTGATGAAGGGATATTTCTAGGATATTCTAGTAAAAGAAAAGCATATAAATGTCTGAATAAAACTACTAATAAAATGATTGAAAGCACTAACATCCGTGTTGATGAGTTTGATGTAAAGAACACAGAGGAAAGTACAAAGAAATCAAAAGACTATAGTAGATTCACTTACATTGAACAACCAGAGTATTTACCGAAGCCTCAACCTGTGATAACCGGTCAGTAGGAAAATAATACCGAACAATAGGAAAGAGAAACCGATGAGCAGAATGGCCCTACCAAGCAAGCAAATGAATTTGCATGGGATGAATACGAAAGGAGAGATAGGATACTGGTGAGTCTTGTCAGAAGACACCATCCTAAATCATAAATCATTGGAGACAAACAAGTTGGCATGTAAAGAAGGAGAAAAGCAAGACAAGGTACATGTCTAGTTTGTGATTATGAGCCAAAAAATGTAAAAGTTGCATTAGAGAATGGTGAATGGGTTAATGCAATGAAGGAAGAAATAGAGAAGATAGAAAAGAACAAAATCTGGACCTTAGTACCCTGACCTAAAGATAAGAATGTTATCGGTACTAAGTGGATATTCAGGAACAAGCATAATGAGAATGGAGAAGTGACAAGAAATAAAGCTAGATTGGTATGCAAAGGATATGCATAGGAGGAAGGCATAGACTATGGTGAAACCTTTGCACCTATTGCTAGATTGGAAGGAGTCAAAATGCTACTTGCATATGCTACATACAAAAAATTCAAGGTATATCAAATGGATGTCAAGTCAGCATTTTTGAATGGAATACTTGAAGAAGAAGTCTACATAAAACAACCTGAAGGGTTTGTTGATCCTGAAAAGAAAGATATGGTATGTAGACTATATAGAGCTTTATATGGTTTAAAGAAAGCACCAAGAGCCTGGCATGAGAAGCTGCATACTTATTTGTTAATTATAAGATTTTTAATCTGAACAAGTGAGAACAACAATCTGTATATAAAAGGAGATACTGATGATACATTTTTTATTGCTGAAATTTTTTTGGATGATATCATATTTGGAGGTCAAGATAAAATATGTAGAGACTTTTCTAATGATATGAGGAATGAGTTTGAAATGTCTATGTTCAGAGAGATTAAGTTTTTTCTTGGACTACAAATGATTCAACAGAGTGATGGGATATTCATCACACAGTCTAAATACTTAAAAGAAGTATTGAAAAAATTTGGCATGGAAGATGCTAAACTTGTGGGAACACTGATGGCTAATGGATGTAAATTGACTAAGGAAGATGAAACTATAGAAGTAAACCAGACATTGTACCGATCAATGATTGGTAAGCTAATGTATTTAGTTCATAGTAGACTAGACATAGCACATGTTGTGGGAATAGTTGCTAGATTTTTTGCTAATCCTAGAGAATCACACATGATTTCTACTAAAAGAATCTTAAGATACCTAAAGAAAATAGAGGACTATGGATTATGGTATGCTAAGGAAAGTTTGAACTCAAACTCTATATTGATGTTGATTGGGCTAGAAATGTGGATGATAGAAAAAGCACTGCCGGAGGAGCATTCTTCTTTGGTGAAAGACTTGTTACCTAGACAAGTAAGAAGTAGGCTTGCATTTCTCAGTCTATAGCCAAAGCAAAGTATGTTGTTGTTGCTACAAACTATTCAAACATTGCATATATTAAACAAGTTCTGGAAGGTATGAATGAGATAATCACTGAGCTGGTGATTATATACTGTGATAACACCAGTGCAATTAATATTTCAAAGAATCTAGTGATGCATTCTAAAACAAAGCATATATCAATAAAGTATCACTACTTGAGAGAACAAGTATAGGAGAAGCAAGTTAAGCTAGAAATTGTTACATCAAAAGAACAACTTGCAGATATATTTACAAAAGCTCTACTAAAAGACACATTTGAGTATTTGAGGACTAGACTTGGGGTTCATCCCCTATCTACCAGTCACTAAGGTGATTTAGATGTTGCATCAGCCTAATCTTATCAGAAGATCATTCATGTTGATGCAGCATAGTTCACACTTTGGATCATGTCTAAGGTTGTGAAAGGTACTGGAACAGATTGGCATATTAGTATACAGAGATACAGAGTATGCACCGAACAATAGAGAGTTACTTGGCTACTGAAGAGCTATTTTTTTATTTGTTTCTTTGGCATTGTTGTCAAATAGAGAGATAAACAATATGGAACAAAGGGAGAGATAATCTGAATATGCACCAATGAGAACTATCTGAGGGAGAGACAAATTGAAGAAAGGGAGAGAATTGAAGATCAGTTACTGAGAACAAAAGAAGGAATCCAAGAGTTGAAAAGATCATATTTGCAGATTGGCAAAGCTATATTTTGTAATGTTGTTGAGTAACGTAGTGATGCAGGGGCATCCTAGGTGTAAGCACAATCTTGCATCGCCCAAAAATATTTATGTTTTTGTATTCAATAAGGGCTATCTTATGTAGAGCTACTATTTATGGAAACTTGATGTTTTTAGTAAGCTGGTCATAAATCTCAAAATGTTCTGATTTCACATGAGGAGGTTCATCTCTATCATATCAGCCTACCAATAAAGTTTCATGGCTAGATCAGGTCTAGTTTTGAAGATATTGAAGATTTTTGGTATTGGCAGCAGGGTACAGAAACTTTGAACTCAGTTTTGAAGGCTTTAGAGGCTCTAGATGAGGTTGAAAATTTGGGTGACAAGTGCTTGCGCTACTCAAGCTTGTAGAGCACTTCGTGGCCTTTCTAAAATGGGGTTATAATAGTCAATCGGGTTAACTGGTGATGACTTATGGTCTCCGGAAGTTAGGTCACCTGAAATGGCAAAAAATAATTTTCCTTCAAAATTTTTGTTCGGGTTTCAAAAGTTATTTTGAGCTGACTCTGATGTAATAAATTGAAAAATAAAATAATTCTAAGTTTGGTCGGCCCTAAGGGCTAAATTTTTGGAACCTTCTCGGGCGGTGGAAAATGCCTATATAAAGAAGGCCCATAGTGTTGTCTAGGGCAGTTCTGGGTAGTAGATATGGGTATTGATTCGAGGCTTTGTCTTACAGAATATTGTAAGGGAATGCCCATGTGGCTTTGCATATTATAATTCTAAAAGTTTGTAATTCCACATTTGTGGAGATAATAAGAAGCCAATTTTTTGTTCTTGCTTATTATTGTTGTTTCTATATTTATGTTATGTGTTTGTGGTATTAAGGGAAGCACCCTTCATCAAGTGGTATTAGAGCAGGAGTTCCTGAGTGTGTAAATAGATCACTGACTGTGAGGCATTTTGCACCAGGACCATGGTTAGGGTTTCAGTGTGCATCATGAAAATGCCTCCATGAAGAGAAAGTGGTGGAAGAGCTAGTGTTGTAACACCTAAGGTTAGAGCACTCTAGAGACAAGTGCGAGAATTGCAAGAATAGATTCGTAGAGGAATGAATCTTAATGTCAAAGGTGAAAGTGAGGATGAAGCCGAGGAAGGAAATGATGATCAAGAAGAAGAAGAAGGCAAAATTTTGAATCGAGAAGAAGAAAGGCTTTTCTGTGCCATTTCCAAGATCAGAAAAAGACCTAAGATCGAGGTTCCTGCATTTTCAGGAAATCTTAACCCAGAAGAATTGAACAACTAGATCAATGAATGTGAAGAATATTTTGAGTATGAAGATATTGAGGATCCTGATAGGGTCAAATTCGCAAAGGCCAGACTGAAAGGCCATGCGAAGATCTGGTGGCAAGAGATTCAATTGGAGCAAAATAGAAGAGGGAAAGATAAAATCACAAGATGGGATCGGATGGTGGATAAATTGAAGCAACAGTTCATTTCTATTGATTATGAGCTTGACCTACTAAAGAAGATGCAAAGTTTGAAGCAAGCAGGAAGATCTATTCAGGAGTATACAGAGGAGTTCTATTGAATCCTCGTCAGAATAGGCCATGTGGAAGCTAATAAGGAGAAAGTTGCTCATAACCTTAATGGGTTGAGGCCAAGCATTTAGGAGGAGTTGAATCTGGTCTGAATGAATAGTATTGAAGAGGCATACCAATTTGCCCTAAAAGTGGAGGAAAAGTTGAACAAGAAGTTTGAGAGTAGACAAAATGGAAGAGGTCGTGGTGGATGATTTGGTGGATGGTCATATGGAGGCCAAAATGAAGATCTAAAAAAGAAGGATGAGGCTAGTAGTAGTCAAAATCAGAGAGGAAACAATTCCAATCATTTTCAAGTTCAGAATAATAGAGATTAGAGAGGAAGAGGAAGAGAACAAGGTTTAGGAAGAGGAGGCTTTCGTGGAACATGTTTTCATTGTAGAGAAGAGGGTCATAAGGCATTTGAATGTCATCAATGCCAAGGAAGGATAGATAGGAGGAATGAAGTCCAGGCCAGAGTTGCACATGTAGATGAAAATGCCAGATCATCAAATTTAGAAGATGTTGAAAGAGGAGAAATGTTGATTAATAGAAGAGTCCTGCTGAGTGGTGAGAATGAACCTGAACAAAGGAAGAGCCTATTTCACACTAGATGAAAGTGTGAGGGAAAATGTTATGATGTGATTATTGATAGTGGAAGCACTAAAAATTTGGTGTCAGAAGAGATGGTGACAAAGTTGAAGCTCAAGAGATAGAAACACCCACATCCATATCGGATTGCCTGGGTGCAGGATGACCACAAGGTCATGGTCAGTGAACAGTGCCTAGTAAAGTTCAAGATTGGCATGTACCAAGATGAGGTACTATGTGATATCATATCTATGGATGCATGTCATATGTTGTTGGGTAGACCATGGCAGTTTGACAAATGTGATGTACATGATAGTCATGCGAATAACTATTCCCTGACAAAAGATGGAGTGTGACATAAGCGAAAGCCATTGAAGGAGACTAAAGAAAAGGTATGTGGTAATGCAAGAATAACATTTGTTGATGGAAGAAAATTCCTAGATGGTATGAGGCATGAGCATGTGTGTTTTTCTTTAATTCCAAAAGTTGGTAAAGAAGAAGTAGAGGAGGTACCTATAGAGGTTGCAGATTTGTTGAATGAGTTTCAAGATATTGTATCTAATAATGTACCTGATGGATTACCACCGATAAGGAAGATCAATCATAAAATAGATTTGATTCTAGGAGCCAGTTTTCCAAACAAGGCAACACACAGAATGACACCAGCAGAAAGTGAAGAGTTGAACAGACAAGTACATGAGTTATTGTAGAAGGGGTTGATTTGAGAGAGTCTGAGTCCCTATGCTATACCAGTGGTATTAGCACTAAAGAAGAATGGAGAATGGAGGATGTGTACAAATTCCATAGCAATAAACAAGATCACAATCAAGTATAGGTTTCCATTGCCACAAATGGATGATATTATGGATTGTTTGAGTGGAGCTATGTATTTCTCAAAGATAGACCTAAAGAGTGGATATCACTAGATTCAGATCAAAGAAGGAGATGAATGGAAGACTATCTTCAAGACAAAGGAAGGACTGTATGAGTGGTTAGTCATGCCTTTTGGGCTAACCAATGCACCGAGCACTTTCATGCGGCTCATGAACGAGGTTTTGAAATAATTTTTGGGTAAGTTTGTAATTGTGTACCTAGATGATATTTTGATCTTTAGTAAGACATTAGAAGAGCATATGATGCATATTCGTATGGTGTTTGAGAAGCCGAGAGATGAGAAATTGTTGATTAATTTGAAGAAGTGCAGTTTTTTGAAGAAAGAGTTAGTGCATTTGGAATTTGTAGTATTTGTGGACCCTTGACTGAAACAATGAGAGGGGATAGAAAAGAGTTCAAGTGGACTAATGGGGCAGATAAGAGTTTTAAACTATTGAAATAGAAAGTTATAAAATAACCTATTTTAGCACTTCCAAATTTTAATAAGGTGTTTTAAGTAGACTGTGATGCTAGTGGTACTGCAATAGGAGCTATTATGAGCCAAGAAGGTAAACCTATTGCTTATTTTAGTGAGAAGTTAAATGATGCCAAGAGAAAGTATTTTGTTTATGATTAGGAATTTTATGCTATAGTTTAGGCATTGAAGAAGTGGAGACACTATCTGCTTCCTAAGGAGTTTGTTTTGTATACTGATCATCAAGCTTTGCAATATTTGAATAGTCAAGGAAAGTTGAATCAAACGCATTTGAAATGGGTCGAGTTTTTGTAGAGTTATACATTTGTTTTGAAACAGAGAAGTGGAAAATCTAATAGGGTTGTAGATGTGCTTAGCAGAAGGCAACTATTGCTGATAGAGATGCAGATTGAGGTGGTTGGGTTCAAGGAACTCAAGAATTTGTATCCAGAGGATCTTGATTTTAGTGAAGCTTGGAAAGCTTGTAAAGAACCTGTTACTCTAGACAGAGCAAAGTGGCTGGATTTTATAATCCAAGATGATATGCTATTCAGAGGGAGTCAGTTGTGCATTTCACGAAGTTCTATGAGGGATAATATCATCAAAGAGAAGCATAGCAAAGGATTCACTGGACATTTTGGTTGTGATAAAACCCTTGCTTTGGTTAGTGAGAATTATTATTGGCCACATTTGTAGCAAGATGTCAAGAAGTTTGTACAGAGTTTCAAAGTATATCAGATGGCGAAAGGAGTGAAGTACAATAAAGGGTTGTATCATCCATTACATATACTAGAGAAGCCTTGGGAGGATATCAGTATGGACTTTGTTCTTGGTTTACCAAGGACACAGCGGGGACATGATTCAATTTTTGTAGTAGTTGACAGATTTTCAAAGATGGCACATTTTGTTCCCTGCAAGAAGACTAATGATGTTGTTCATGTAGTGGAATTATTTTTTAGAGAAGTGGTGAGACTACATGGTTTGCCAAAGAGTATAGTTTTAGATAGGGACACTAAGTTCATTGGATATTTCTTGCGTACATTGTGGAAGAAGTTGAAGATAGATTTGAAGTTCAGTTCATCACATCATCCACAGACTGATGGATAGACAGAGGTGGTGAATAAGAGTTTGGGAAATTTGCTGAGATGTTTGGTTGGAAATAAGCCAATGGGATGGGATTTGATTTTACCATAGGCAGAATTTGCATATAATAATTCTGTCAATAAGAGCTCTGGTAAATCACCATTCTAGATTGTATATGGGAGTAGTCCCAAAAATGCATCTGAGTTGAGAAGGATAGATCAAGGAGAAATAACTAGTGCTGAAGCTAAGGATTTTGTAGAATATTTGAAGAACATCCATGAGGAGGTGAGGAAGCATATTACCAAGATGAATGCACAGTATAAGGCTAAGGAAGATGAGAAAAGGAGGCATAAGTAATTTCAGGTTGGAGATGAAGTCATGGTTCATTTGCAGATGGAAAGATTTCTAGTTGGTACATATAACAAGCTAAAAATGAAGAAGTTTGGGCCATGTAAGATACTGAAGAAGCATGATTCAGGAAATGCATATGAGGTTGAGTTGCCTACTGAGCTGAATATTTCACCAGTGTTTAACATTTTAGATCTAACAAAGTATCTTGAGGGAGGTGTTGAAGATGAGATCACAACAGTATAGTGGAGTATTCCAGCAACTAGTTCAAATACCAAAGAGATTGAGGATATACTAGATAGTCGTGTTGGTAGAAGCACAAGGAACAAGACATATGAAGAATATCTAGTCAAGTGGAAAGGATGACCTATTGAAGATTCATCATGGCTAACAAAGGAGGAGGTTAACCACCTTGGTTTTCCTCTACACACCTGAGACGTGATGGGGTCACTTCTCAAATTACCCCGGGTGTCTGATGCAGGAGCATCTTGGGTGTAAGAGCAATCTTGCATCACCCAAAAATATTTATGTTTTATATTCAATAAGGGCTATCTTATGTAGAGCTACTATTTATGGAAACTTGTTGTTTTTAGTAAGCTGGTCATAAATCTCAAAATGTTTTAATTTCACATGTGGAGGTTCATCTCTATCATATCAGTCTGCCAGTATAGTTTCATGGCTAGATTAGGTTTAGTTTTGAAGATATTGAAGATTTTCGGTATTGGCAACAGGGTACAGAAACTTTGAACTCTATTTTGAAGGCTTTAGAGGCTCCGAATGAGGTTGAAAATTTGGGTGACAAGTGCTTTCCCTACTCAAGCCTGTAGAGCGCTTCGTGGCCTTTCTGAAATGGGGTTATAATTGTCAATCGGGTCAACAGGTGATGACTTATGGTCTCCGGAAGTCAGGTCACCTGAAATGGCAGAAAATAATTTTCCTTCAAATTTTCTGTTCAGGTTTCAAAAGTTATTTTGAGCTGACTCTGATGTAATAAATTGAAAAATAAAATAATTCTAAGTTTGGTTGGCCCTAAGGGCTAAATTTTTGGAACCTTCTTAGGCGGTGGAAAATGCCTATATAAAGAAGGCCCATAGTGTTGTCTAGGGTAGTTTTGCATAATAGATCTAGGTATTGATTCGAGGCTTTGTCCTACAGAATATTGTAAGGGAATGCCCATGTGGCTTTGCATATTGTAATTCTGAAAGTTTGTAATTCCACATTTGTGGAGATAATAAAAAGCCAATTTTTTGTTCTTGCATATTGTTGTTGTTTCTCTATTTTTGTTATGTGTTTTTGGTATTAAGGGGAGTACCCTTCATCACGTAGTGATTAAGCATATTAAGCTACGGAGAGCTTGTACAACATTTGTTCACAGAGTTGTAGAATACATGTTTGGTATGTGTATGGTATATTTCATATTTCTTGAGTTGCCATCAATGCGAAAGGGAGAGATTGATGAACTACAACTGATTTAGAACCTGATTGAAGGAACAATGATTCAAGATCACCGATTAGATTGATTAGATATGTAATATGATTAAATCAATATTATGTTGTCATTGATGTCAACTAGTTTGACAACACTTATCTTGTAAGTTACTATACCGATACATCTATAATGGAGTGAAAGAGATGACGAACATAAATATCTACATGAGGAAGATGGATATGACAGATGAGGATAGAGAATACATTGAGTAACTTGTTGATGAGTCTATGACTTCATGTTATTGACTTGATTATGTTTCATTCATCTATGATGAGGAAAAGAGATGAAAGACACAAATCAGTGTTGTCGGTTGATGAAGCAATTTAGTATACACTGATAGAGTGTAGTGTATATCGAGCATAGTGTTAATCGAGCTTGTGTTCATTGATGTGTTTCTTTGTTAACCAAGTAGAACTAAATGAACTAAATGATTAGTTTAGCCGATAAGATTGATGAGCTAGCAAGTGTATAAATTTGAGGTAACAGGTAAAGTTTGTTACACAGATCGATAGCTAACAAAATTTAGGAAAGATCTAAAGGATGAGAATCAAACATGTTATTAACACAAGTGTCGAGGTATGTTTAAGAGGCAAAATCAATGAATATGATTAAGTGGAAAAATATGATGGAGCAGAAGAAAATAGTATACATGTCTATATAAGAGACTAGAGATTTCACAATGAGTGTGATGCTGGAAGAGAAGGAAACTGCAAAATCTTTGCGTGAACAAGTTTTCATGCATTCTGATCATACTGGTTAAGGAGAACCCTACTGCAGAGCATTACCAAGTAACAAAGAGTGATTAACATAATTGATTTATTGATTAGAAAGATTTGTATGAGCTGAACATTGATCTGTAATTTGCAATTGAATTTGTATTAAGTCAGATCACCTATTGTTACATATTTAACCATTGTACATAGTCAAATCTCTTAACCAAGTGGACTAAGAAGGTCTTATTATGTATCATTCATAGAATGAGCATTGTTATCTTGTCAACCCTAGAGTGACTGTTGGTTGGAGGATAACGGTTGGTCTTAAATCCTCTAACAAGGTCACACCTAACAATGTGTTTGTAACCTTTAATAGGGTTGGGTCTTCACCGACCTCACTTCAAAAGAGTGAATATTTTGGGTTGCTGGTGCTAGGTGGTTTTTCCCTTCACAGGGTTTACACATTAAATCTCTTGTGCTATGTGTTGATTGTGATGTTTGTTTTGATGTCATATTTTCATATTGCATATTTGATTTGATCGGTAACTGCTATAATTTTTAGACTGGTAATCGATAAATGCATAGATAATAAAAATATTTTAAGTTACTGAGTAGTAGAAATTGAAGTATTTGTTTTTGGATTATACATTTTTTATTGGGACAATGATTAACTGATTCACCTCCCTCTCAGTTATTCTAACATTCTCCATTTCAATTTCAATATTAAGGTTGATTCCAAACTAAGGTTTGACCAAGGAAAACCCCCCAAACAAATAAACAAAACCATTTTTCTTGCAGGTATAGGTACAAGATAGCAAATTGGAGTGCAGATCTGGATACCCTTTTCACCAAACTTTTGGGATTCATGAACAAATTTTCCATTAGAGCATTGGGTCAAGGATGACCTAGAACCTAACCTAGGTCAGGGACAACCTAGACACTGACCTAGGTTAGAGATGACCTTGTCTCTAATCTAGGGTAGAGATGACCTCCCCCAAAAAAATGATTTCTGGGTTTTGTAGATCTGGCAGTTTTGATTTACAAATGCAAGACTCAATATTTTCTAAGATAGTTTAATAGGGTTTTCAGTAGGTTCTTTTTCAGAGGTAAGTACCTTTTCTTCTTCATTCTAACATTAGTCATCTATATTTACTTCCCATATCAATACAATTTCATATAAGTGTAAAATATTGGCTTTGGGGTCTCTTTTATGTGCAAACCATTGTTCTAGGACCTCATTCACATTTTACCTTATACAGTGGCTAAGAAGTTTTATGTTCAGTTAATGAATTCCAAGAAAGAAATCTTTAAACCTATGCTGAAAGATGCTCTCTCCAAATACAAATTTCCTTTTCATTATAGTAATACACATTTACTTGTTGATTGTGTGCATTTCAACTTATATGTTAGAGCAAGAGCTGCTTTAGGAATTGTATGCCAATCTCATGTGGTTTTACAATTCCTTCATAATTTTGATAAGGGGTATCCCCTTAACTCTTCCATAATGTAGATATTTTATCCTCTTGTCTCTTGACTGGGGGGCAAGAGGTAGTTCATTCAGTCTTCTAGGATCCATTATGCTCTTATAATATATTCTATCTTGAGCTTAATTGGTATTCTTTTTATCTTCTATCCCTATGGTTTTGTATTATGTTCATAATCATCCATAGCTCATCTTCTAAAATTCAAGATGTCTTTTCTTAATAATATTTGTTTGGAAAAGGTATCCCTTGTTTTCATCCCTGGAGGGTAAGGTTCTTCCTTCTTTCTCTTTGTCTAGGGATCTGCTTTCCTTAGCTTAGTGGCACTTGTTTATTCTGTAACATTATTTCATTATACTGACTGAGGTTTTGGCTATGGATATCCTTTTATGTGAGAGGTTGTTGTTCTAGGCCATCACCTCTTCTTTATGTCACAAATTATGTTCTTTATAAATTCTTGCCCTAGCTCTAGGGTTAGAGTTTGATTTATTTCTTAAAGATTCCTCTTCCTGTTGATTATAGGAGTCTAGATGATTGAATCTTTGTTTCTCTTTGAAAGGTGATATTTTATCTAAAGCACTCCTCTATGGTGGGGGTCTTGTTGATAAGATATCTTTCTTTGAGAATCCTTTTTCCATGAGTGACATATCCTTTTCACAATTATATATGCTCTTGGATGTAAGGGTCAATATTCTTCACTAAGACTATAGTGTACATTATTGTTAACATGATATTTCCTTACTTTGTGAAATAGGCATCCTCCTTCTCTTCCTTATCATGTCAAGTAGAAATCCATGATAAGGAGGGGGGCATATATAGGGTCTCCCTTATGTTGTATTTTTCAATTTCAATATGCTAAATCCTTCGAAGGTGACACACATAGGTTGCTAAATCTTGAAGAGACATGCATTTTCAATTTCAATATGCTAAATCCTCCAAAGGTAATGCACATAAGTTTCTAAATCCTGAAGAGACTCATTTTCAATTTCAAATATGGTAAATCCTCGGAAGGTAACGCACATAAGTTGCTAAATTTTGAAAAGACATGCATTTTATATTCCATGGTGATACAAGAAGGTGGATCTATGGGTATTCCAAAAGCCATAAGAAGATGCATTACAATTTCAAGGCACGGTTTATGGTTGAACTATTAGGTTTGGTCACCTGTTTGGCTCTCCCTCCTTGGTGATTCATGGTAAGGTGGGCATCTTACTGGGCGAGGTAATCACTATTTTCCCTTTCTCTCTTTTTGCTTTCATGCTAGTGGGATTAGACCATGAAGATATATTATTTATAATGTTTCTCTTGTCTTTCTTATGTAATCATTTATGCTTTTATGATAGCTTTCCAAATATGATATTAGTATAGGAAACATTTCTTAGCAAGGTTTCCTTTGCTAGTTGATTTGGGTTTATTTTTTTACCAACCCCTCTTTTTTGTCTTTTAGCTTTCCCTTTGTTTTTTCACCCTTGTGTGTGTATGTTTAGTTATAATCCTTAGCTTGGGGGCTTATGTCCTTTACTAAGTGTTATTCTATCTCATTGTGAATCCACTTGGATCCTTGTTATCCTTTACCAAAAGTTTGCATTGAATCCATACTCTTGCTAAAGTGAGGGCTAAATCTATCATCATAAAATGGAAGAACTTCTAATTAGGATGGTTTTATCCCTTCGAGTATGTGGTTTGGGGTTATGTTAGATGCCTTGATGGATTTTTGGCTTGATTTTGGCTTTTTCCCCCTATTTAGCTCCTATTTCCACCCCTTTCCAACCTATTTTTGGCATCCTGACCTGAAACCTTGAGATTCTTGACCTCAAGGTCAAGGTCAACCTTGACCTTGACCTAGGTTAGATTCAACCTCGACCCTGACCTTGGGTCTAGATTTCAAAATCCAAAAGTTTTCGGATGTCAGATTTTTGGAAAGTTTATTTTTCTGCTTCCGGGTCGATTGTTTCGGGCTTCAAAATGGTAAACTCTTAAATGATATTTAAATTAGGTCCACTTCCAAGATTAAAGGCTTAAATGTGAATTTAATTCTCCTATGTTAGCCTCTCTAGAAGTTTGTGCCCTAACTTGTATAAAACGAAGCCTTTCTCCTCTCATTTTCATCATATCTCATATCATGAAATATCTCCATCATCAAGAAAGGTCAAGAAAGCATTCTCAATCAAGGAAGCATTCAAGAACTCATCCACATTCAAACATTCAAGATCTCCATTGAAGATCAAGGATTCAATTATTAAAGCCTTTGAAGGGATTTGGTTCAAGCATTCAAGATTCATCATTCAAACCCTACATCTATACATCATGGTGGTGTGATCTTCCTTCAAGATCCATTGTTCATCTTCAAGATCCATTCTTTCCTCTTTCAAGGTGGATTCCAAGCATACAATCATGGAGGTTTTAATTTACATTTATGATTTTTAGTGTTAAGTCCAAGCTTTCATATCAACATACTTGTTTACATTTCAAATACAATTGCATATTTATTGAATATCATATCTTCATTGTTAGATCTACTTCTACTACTTGCTAGCATTCTCTATTTTCAAATCCATTATTAAGGTTGATTCCAAATCAGGGTTTGACCAAGGAAAACCACTCATCCAAACAACAAAACCCTTTTTCTTGTAGGTACATGTGTGGGACAACGAATCATAGTTCAAATTTGAGTACCCTTTTCGGTGAACTTTCAGGATCCGTGAACAAAATTTTTGTCGAAGTAGTGCAGGTCAAGGTTGACTTTTAGGGGTAAGATTGTGCCTCGGGGTAAGATCTTACCCCTATCTTGGGTCAAGGTTGACCTTGCTCAGAAAAACAAAAGGTTTCTGGGTTTTCTTTGTTTCTATGTTTCCAGGCTAGATCTGGTTGCAAAAATTCCCAAAACTGATTATAAACACCAGAAAAACAATATTTTCTAGATCTATCATATTTTGAGGTTAGTATTTGTCTTCAATTCAGTTAAGATTTTGATACATACTTTTTATAATAGAATATAAGGTTTTCTCCTTCATACTCTCCATCGATTGATTCATTTGTGCATTAATCATTTCCTTGTGGTTAAACAATTTGGATATTTCCTTTGGGAATTTGGGTTAAGAAGTAAATCTTACATCCCCCCCTTTCAAAACACACACATCCTATTTTATATATTACACTATTTTTGTTGGGATTCTAGGTGTTAAATCGTATTAGTCCTTTTATGATTATTAAGTATGGTGTTTTGTTTTTTAATTTAAGGCCTTGGTGCCCATTCAAGAGGAAGCTAGATAGTTATTTTTTTGTTCCACTTTATTACCAAATTGGTATGGACAGTTAGGCCTACGGTCCTCTCAAAACTTCATTTATTGTTTATTACGTTAAGGCCCTAGTTCCCATTCATGACGAAGCTAAATAGTTATATATTTTAATTCCACTTTATTACCAAATTGGTATTGACTCTTAGGCCTACAAGCCTCTTAAAACTCCATTTAATTATTATGGTTTCTCTATGGATACTAGTGATAAGTTAGGGTATGGTTTTTTAAATTAGATATTTGAGCTAGGACTTTTTTTGTCTATGTTTATTTATTGTATTTTGGGTTGTAATATCTCAGGGTAGCTCTATTTTTTCTTTCCTTGTGCTACTATTTGTTGTTTGTTTCTATTTCAGTAAGTGTTGTTAGTTGTACTTCATTGCCAGGGATCAAGGTCCTCTCTCCTACCAATTCAATAAAAAACTATCTACTTTCATCGAAATCAAAACCTATCTTAAGTATAGCTATAAAAAATCTAATGTATATCTCAATATCCATAAGAATCAACCATGTTAGAAATGTGTCATTATTGAAAGTTAGTAAATTCATATCAACATAACATTTCTAAAAGTATGTATATATTTTTTATTAAAAAAATAATTTTAACGTTCTAAATAAACTATATTGGATATATCTAAATTAGCTAATTAGATTAACAAATGGATTAAAAATAATCCACGGTTCAATGCCATCAACTTTTAAGATATTTTCTTATTTTGAACCATCTAGATAAATTTTAGAGTGTGGTTGGGAGTTAAATTCACTTTGTGATATTCAATAATAGTTGTAGGAGCATGATTCTAGCTATTTATAATACACTAGGCCAACCAAACTAAAAATAAAATTAATATATGAAACATCCTAAAATTCATATACAAGTAGTGAAAAAAAAATGAAAATGGTATTTATAAAGTTCTACGAGTGTTTGTAATGTTTGGGATAATATTATGTCATATTCTCTATAGAAATACCAAGCTATACTAAAAAATAAATATACATGAAAAGAACCCATCCACAAACCCTAAAATATAAAAATAGATCATAAATATACCATAAAAGAACTCCTTTCTATAAGCTCCCAAGAGAATAAAATTAAAAGAATAATTCAAAGTTTTATGAATATGCCTTAGTCTATATTTCTCATTCCATAGTCATTCTATGATAATCTATTTGTTACCAATATTTTAATAAATCAACGTACACATCTTCTCCTGTAATGTCCCCATCATTAAATGAATAATAAAATTATTGTATTTGGGTCCTGATCGATTTAGTTTATCTCGGGTCCATTTTTATTTGTTAGCGTAGGTGTAGTTATCGTCGTCGACTCTTTTGTGCACTCTCGGGAATTTTCCCGATGGATATTTATGCTTGGCGTGTACGTTGGATTTTATATGTTGAGATTTGATATTTTATTTACATTTGTGAATTCCTGTTGGGATTTTGTTGGCTGCCATTTCGGAGGTGAAAGACCCTCCCTATTTGGTATTTGTAATTTCGGTGGAAATTCAACCCTCACCCTATTCTGTTTGTTCTACTATATTGGATCTGGTGAATCTGAAGTATTTTCATTTATATCAATAAAATTTCTTGGCAAATATATTGGCTTGCGTCTGGGTATTTATATTATTTTGCAAACATTCGGCATCAGTGTACAGCCACCAGGCAATTACTGAATGACCACCATGAAATCACTGAACAGCCACTAGGCAATTATAGTACATCCACCTGGCATCATCGTACACCTACCAGCAATCAGTGTATGGCCACAGACAATCATCATATGACCATCAGACAATCACCGAACGGCCACCAAGCAATCACCATATATCCACCCAAAATCACCATACGTCCACCAAGCCATCACCGTACAGCCACCTGATCATCACTGTATGACCACCAAGAAATCACCGTATGGCCACAAGGAAATCACCCTACGGCCTCCTTGAACCTTGCCTACTCCTCTGTATGGACTCCAAAGGGTTGTGAAGAGGTAGCATGACAGTCTTTCTTTCTGGAAGTGTGGTTAGGAACATTACAATGGTATCAGAGCTGGTGATTCTATCAGCTTGTGGGTATTAAATGAGAGTTTATTCAAGGAAAAGGAGGAAATATCACTCAGTGAGTGGAATGGTGGACCAAGATCCTACCGCTAAAGTCATGACTCTCCTAAGAGAGCTCACTAGGAACCAGTCATAGATAACTGACACTTAGCACCTTGTGGAAGAGACACTACAAAAATTGGCTGAAGGAAAGATATTTGCTGAACAAAGTGACAATTCTATCTCAGGAAGGGAAAATCCCCAAACCATACACTCTCAACTGTCAATGCCAACTTTCCCTCCATGGATGAAAGAACAACGTAGAGAGAAACCAACTTTCTAGGAAATACAAGATCAACTTTGGGAAGATTGGAGGAACGCAAATATGGAAGGAGATATATCCTACAAATATTATGCTGAGTTGAGAATGAGATACTCACATAAAAAAAAGCATGGCTATTATAATGAGGATCTTAGACAGAAGATGGGAAAATTTAACCTATCATCCTTTGATGGGTCTGGATCCATCACAGCTCATGCATGGGTGCAAAAATAAAACACATACTTCTATCTCAACCCTATGCCAAAGGATGAGGCCATCAAATTTGTCACGCTGCATCTAGAAGGAATAGCCCACAAATGGTGGCATCATGGCATGGTTACTCTTGGCCATGATAAAATTAATTCCTATGTTGAATTCACTGAGAGACTGATAGATCATTTTGATAAAAGGGATAAAAGGGATCCAGAACTGAATTTCAAACAATTATCTCAGCTAAAGAAATATGGCATTGTCGATGGTTACATACCAAAATTCCAAAGAATGTCTATCTTGGTAATAGATATTTCAAAAAGATGATTGGTGGTATTATTTATGGATGGATTGGTAGAACCCTTGAAGGGTTGGGTGAAGGGATTCAACCCCATCACACTTACTGAGGCAATTAAGAAGGCATGTGACATGGAAACATCCTCTTCTTCTTCCACAAAATATTACTCACAGTCCAAACCACCTCTCACACAAAGGAAAAGAGATAGTAGACCCCCACCTAGGAAACCCCCGTTGGATGAGGCAACTAGGTAGGAACTCAGAAGGAAGAAACTTTGTTTCAATTGTAAGAAGCCATGGGTATCGGGACATTGATGCCTTAGCAAAGGAAAAATCCATTACATTGAATTTTTGTCTGATAGCAAGGAGGAATAGGCATCAGAAGCCGAAGAAGATAAACAAGAAGCTTCTAGGGAGGTAAATATCAATCACACATAAACAATAGCCACTCTGGAAGAGAGGAGGCACCATTGCTACTCTGGAGGGAACTCCAAGGTGCACTATATTCTAGGTCTAGGGTACCCTCCAAGGACAATGAGTCATGGTCATGCTTGATAGTGGAGCCACACTCAACTCCATTAACTCATCATTGGTGAGTCAGTGGAATTTTTTTATAGAGGCACACTAGGGATTTGACATCAAGGTGGCGGAAGGAAACATGTTAAAATGAACCCATCTAGTTCTACAACTAAGCATCACCATGGGGAACCACACAGTGATAGATAATTTCTTCGTGGTCAATCTAGATGACATGGAAGTCATCCTGGGCATTCAATGGATGGAAACATTGGACTTATACACACAGAGCATCAAACGAATGGAGTTATCCTTCAAGGTGAATGGAAAAATGATTGTGTTGAGAGGGATGTTGAGTGGAGGACCGAAGGAAGTTTCATCCCAATGGATGGAAGTAATCTTTAGGCGCGATGGCATGGTCTGGGCCGCACACTATTTTTCCTTGACAGAAACTATACGAGGAGAAAGAACTTACCACCAGGATGAATAGCTTCGAATAGTTTTGGATAGATATCACCATGTCTTCATTGACATACCACCAGGCATACCACCACATCAGGGGTTTGAACACACCATTGAGATGGAGACAGGCACAAAACCAGTTATCATTGTGCCATACCACCACCCTAAGAGGTTAAAAGATAAGATTGAAAAAATAATACAAGAACTTCTTGACAAAGGTTGGATCAGACCCAGTTCCAGTCCTTTTGCATCATCAGTATTATTGGTTAAAAAGAAGGATGGAACATTGTGAATGTGTGTAGACTACCGCGTGCTAAACAAAAAGACCATCAAGAACAGGTACCCAATTCCCAAAATCAATGAATTGCTTGATGAGTTACACGATGCCATCTATTTCTCCAAAATAGACCTTCATTCGGGGTACACCAAATTTGCATGAGGGAATAGGATGTGGAGAAAACAACATTCCATTTCCATTATGGGCATTACAAATTTTTGGTCATGTCATTTGGATTGACCAACACTCTAGCTACATTCCAATCTTGCATGAATCACATTTTTAACAAATGGCTACATAAGTTCTTGTTGATTTTCTTTGATGATATATTGATCTACAACAAGACATGGGAGGAAAACTTAAGGCATTTGGAAGAAGTGTTCAGGATTATGAAGTCACAAATTTTGTTCTCCAAAAGATCCAAATGTGAATTTGGGATGACAGAGATATTATATTTGGGGCACATTGTCAGTAGTTGAGGAGTTCAAGTAGCTCAAGAGAAGATTCAGTCTAACTTGGATTGGCCACCTCTGAAAACTCTTTTGGAACTACGTAGATTCTTTGGATTGTGTAGTTACTATAGATGGTTCATGAAGGGGTTCTCATAGCTTAGGGCACCACTCATTGATCTGACTATGAGTTCTTTCCGAGTCGTTGCACTACCAGATTTCACTCGACCTTTCATCCTAGAGTGTGACACCTCTAAAGAGGGTATCGAGGTTGTGATGATGTAGGATTGCAACCCAATTGCTTTCAAAATTTGGAAGCTCTCATGGGTCAAAAAGTTGGATTCCATATATGATAAAGAAATGATTTCCATCATGCATGCCTTGACAAAATTTTGGCAGTACCTCCTCTGAGCCAAGTTCATTGTCCGTACATATCACAACAGCCTTAGACATTTTTTGGAACAGCGGGAATTGAATGAGTGACAACTAAAATGGGTAAGTAAAGTACATGCTTTTGACTTTGACATTGAGTATGTAAAATGAAAAAATAATGTAGTGGTCGGTGCTTTGTCAAGAAAGTTGGCCATATGTTCCTTATCTCAGATATTAGCAGATTGGAGAGCACATTTTTTGGTCGAATACTCCAAGGACACATTTTCATGCTAACTCCTAGACAAATAAATATAGGATGACAGGTATAAGGTGATTGATGATACTAGTTTCTATAAAGGCAGAATTTATCTAGTACTTGAATCCAAGTTGAAAAAAATATTGAAAGAGATGCATGATTCGCCTCTAGCGGGGCATCAAGGATACTTGAAGACCTACCTACACATTAGGTAAAGGTTCTCATGGAAGCACCTAAAGAATGATATGCTACAGTAGGTCTAGGAATGGTCTACCTATCAACAAAATAAATCCAAACACACTCTACTAGTGGGTTTACTTCAACCATTACTGATTCCAGAGAAGAAGTGGGATAGCATCTCAATGGATTTCATCTCCAAGCTCCCTAAGGCATAGGGGAAGGACTGCATCTTTTTGGTAGTTGACAAATTAACCAATTATGCACATTTCTTTACTATTTCAGGATAATTTTCAGCCTCACAGGTGGTAGACTTATTCTTCTGAGAGGTGTTCTACCTACATGGACTCCCTCGAAACATAGTGAGCAACAGAGATAGCCACTTCCTTAGTAATTTTTGGAAATAATTATTTCAAATAGAAAAGATAGAGTTGTACCAAACACTATTCACTACCCTCAGACCAACAAACAAACAAAGATTTTGAACAAATGGCTGGAAGGTTACCTCAAAAACTATTTTTCAGCACAACAGAGGGCATGGGTCAAATGGTTACATCTAGGAGAGTACTGTTACAATACCACCCACCACATGTCCATTAGAATGGAACCTTTAAAAGCTTTGTATGGGTGTGAACCTCCTTCATTTGTGGACTTGGCTCTGGGTGATAGTCACATGCCAAAGGCTAAGGACTAGCTATAGGAAGGAATAGATATTTAAAGATTCCTAAAGGAAAATCTCCAACAGGCCTAGAATCAACAGACAATGTACGCTGACAAGCACCAAATTGAGAGGATTTTTGAAGTAGGGGATTTGGTATACCTCTGACTTCAACCATACAAACAATCCTCTCTGAAGGGTTCTGGGAAGGAGAAGCTGAGACCATGCTTCTACGGACCCTACCGTGTGACCAGTAGAGTGGGTGAGGTTACATACCAATTGGACCTACCTGAGTGAAGCCAAATCCATAATGTCTTCCACATTTCTTGTCTAAAGAAATTTGTGGGTCAGCAAGTGACCGTCTCCATAGACCTGCCACCCCTCCATGATGGATGGAAATTAGTATTAGAACCAGCAGGAATCATCGACAATCAGGAGAAAAGATTGAGGACACGCACTATCAAATACTTGCTTGCGCATTAGAAGCATCTACCCCTTGAAGATGCAACCTGGGAAGGCAAAGAGATTCTAGAACACCCTAGCCTAAAATTGCCACTAGTAAATTTTAGCTTGATTTTTTACAATGATTAGTCAATTTTTTGATGCAAATTGGTCGACCAAATAACCAATATTGTTGTCAAAATTTATGCATCGATTATTCAACACATTATATGTTGGTCTCATATTCGACCTTTATAGTTTTCAAACTTTTGACTAATTTGATGTCGAAATCATTAGTTCAATCTGGAAGAATGCTCGACACATTTTTCATCTTTTTCGACCAATGTTGGTCGCATTTTCAACCACATATGGTTGGAAAATCGATCGATGAAACACATTGACTGTATAGTATTGTAGTCGAACTCAAGGTAGTGCAGTTGAAATTATTATTGAAATATCGATGACCGATGGTTGAAAAATTTGTCGAGAGTATAGCATTCTTGTCAAATGTATAGTCTTTGGTGGTCAAAAAATTGACAGCAAATTAAGTTTATATATATATATATATATATATATATATATATATATATATATATATATATATATATATATATATATATATATTATGAAATCTATTAATATATTGTAGTGATTTATTGGTGCCATCTAATTAATGTTTTCTTCTTAGAAAAAAAATTCCCACATATCACTATTTTTAAAAAATGATGTCACTACAATGTCTTTTCTTTGTTCTCTTGACCTTGGGTCTCATTTTGTATCTTCATTTGGACTATCCAATTAATTGATGGTTGTAATCTCTATATGCTTCTTTACTATTAATGGATACTTAGTATCATTTTTATCATGGTTGTCTTTAACTTTGTCAAAATAGTGCTTTGATGCCCTGTCCATGTTTCCATACTCCTACCATCAAATATACATGAGGATCATATCTTTGATATAAAAAATCATATTGCATTGTTCTTGACCTTGTACTAATGTAGAAATGTTACAATATTTATTTGGAATGCTATCCTTCAATAGCTATGGCTCTCATTTTCATGAGGCATTAAAAATCCATTTTTTGATCCATCCCACTCTATACAATTATTTTGCATCAATTGATGATTGTCATTTGACATATGATTGATGCTCACTATTACACTTCATAGCTTATCATTGTCCTATCATCGTGTTTATATTGAAATCACCATTTCTTTCTCATAAATCATTCTTTAATTGTAATCATTGTCTTTGTCTTTGTTTGAAAATTTCATATCATTTTATTTAAGCTCTTACTGTTTATTGCATATGAATGCTCTAATTCTTCAAATAACTATACAACTATTTTTCAATGATGAAATAACATGTGACATTCTTTATTCTCTATTTTTTTAATTGATTTCATTATTTTGCCTGTTAGACTACATATAGCACATTTGGAAACTAAAAATGAATTGAAGAGGATTAAATACCTAAAGAGTGAATAGGAATCTCCAAGGACCAAAACTTGACATATGTGACTCAACTATAGTTTTCTTAATCCTCAAATCTCTACCATTTGTATAAACCTATTCTATTCCTAACATTATCTTCTCTTGGTTCATATCTTTCTATTGGACTGCATGTGGCACATGTTGGTTACCATTGGTCATTTTCATTTCATTATAGCATGCCTATTGGTTGTTCACTTGTTCCTAGCCTTTAACTATGACTATCCTCATGAATTTATAGTTTGTGCAAGACTAACAATGCATTCATCCATAAAAGAAAAGGAATTTCTCTAACATTATGAAAATAAAGAACAAGTTTAAAGCATAGTATTTATTCACTATTTGGAGACATGAAGAAGCAATATTACAATGGAAATAGAGATTAATTACCAAATAAGACCTCCTTGTAACCCATACTAGGTTGAAATTATTGTCCATACCTTTCGATGGTTTGTCAATCCAAGGTCCATTCATGATATTTAAGATGTTGCAAGCATCCATATAATCTATATCCAGAAGCAGTTTTGGGGTTCACAAGAAACACCTACAAAATGAAAGTCATTTGCATTAGTCATTTGGAGTGTTAAATTCCATTTGTCCCAAAATTGACAAGGTAAATAAACAAAAGTAGATTGGAAAGTATAAAATGAAGAAACACAAATGTATCTTAGAGAAGTTGGATAAGAGTAATGAAAAATAGAAGAGAACAAATGATCTATAATTAAGGGGCTTGAAAAATTAAATTATACTTAACCCAAATTACAGCTTTCCCAATCTCAAATAATAATGTGTGGTTATGTTTAATTAGCCATTAAAATTACAGTATACAATTTATTTAATCAGATATCAACTTAATGAAAAACTAGTTAATAAATCATGATCGGTTGTGAGTTAGGAGAGGGAAGAGGAGTAAGAAGATATTTTTAAGAGTTTTGTGTCACAAAAACATTGTAACATATGCCTTGATACAATAAAATGTAAATACATTTCAAAATACCCTATCACTGCCCATGAGGGTACAGTTGGTGTATTTGATGCTCAAAACTACTCTTTCATGGAGAATATGAATAGAAATAGATGGTTTAATATTATGTTACGTTCCTTAATACATTCAAAGGGTTTTGGAAAAGTTTTAGTGTGTTTGAAAATCACATAGAGGTGACTGTTCCTGTATAGTCAGAGTATACACTATGTATTGTTTGGGTGTCATGGCAGGTTATGAATGAATCCTCTCAACCAAGGGTGATATAGGATATGAAGAAGGATATGTTGGTGTTATCAATATGTTTCCTTATGTGTTTATTTTCTATCAAGCTTTACTTTGTATTTTTCACTCTCTTATCTATAAATCTAATTTGATGAACATGGTGATGTAAATTGGTTGATGAACATGTTTAAGAAGTAAAATATTTCTTAAAGTGAATAAGAAACATTATGGAATAAGAAGTAGGTGTTTTTTACCATTGAATCTATGTCATTGGTTTAGTTTGATCTTCACTTGGTTTTGAGAATAGTTTAATATTCTGTACTTAAAAAGGCCAATCATGTGAAGGTGGAAGCTCATTTCCCTCCCCCTCCCCCAACATCACTCTAAATTCCCCATTAACATCTAATAACATTCATTCATTCATTCATCCATTTTTTAAATATAAAATTCAATCATTATAATCACATAACATTCATTAACACACAACATTCATGAATAATTGATTAACACATCATTCATCAACATTTACTAGTACAAAATTACATCCATTAAAATAATGTTCTTTCATTAGAAAAAAATGTTAATTACAATCATTTCTTTTTGGGTTTCTTGCTCATTTTTCCAAGGTAATAGCTAAGCAAGGCATCAATATCCTCGTCATTCCCCTCCTCTACTAGCTATAATCTCAACACATGTATTCTCCTCATCTATTCAGGAATAGGAGGCTGTTGTGCCAAAGGGGGGTCCGCTGCAATAACAACTACGTCATGGGTTAAATTCACACCATTTTATATTAGTGTTACAAGTATTTCATTAATTAAAAGAACTATAAATCAAAAAAAAAATTAAAAGAACAAAACATAGATTTCCTTTATCTAAATGTGCCACATCATCTACATGGTGATCACTCTGAAAATGCTCCACTCATTCAGCATGACATTCTATATGCTCTAAAATCTACACAAAAAAGGTTACACCAATTTCAATTTAAGATGTTAAATTGTATTAATAATTACATAATTAATTTTCAATACCAAATGAACACCTTGATCAACACTACGATGCACATTAGGGCCTTCATCATGTGGCCTAGGTTCTATGTTAGGATTACAAGGCTGCATTGCAATGTCATGCGCATTATTATCATTGTTTGCTTTTTAAAAAAAAAAATAGTTAATTTATGTTCGAATTTAACATCAAATAGATTATTGCTCAAGTATTCAATTTCAAATAATTTATTTTGGCATATTTACCTATTCAACCGATGCAGGAGACTCTTGGGTTGGGCCAGTGGAAGCTTGGTGTAGGCGTTCAACCACAGCTTGATAGCCTTCCTTGACGGTAATTGTTTTGTATTCTATCGTGGCCTCTAAATTAAAATCTGAGCCCTGCATTTTTTTATTAAACAAAATTATTTACATTTTTATAAATAATTTTGATTTGGAATTCATTTACTGCTACTTACAATTTGTGCTTTAATATTTGAATATCCACCAGAGCCAAGTTTGTGCTGCCCAATCTTTTGCAATCTGGCCTTTGTTACCTTTGATGTGTCCTGCAACCTATGAAAATTTTGAAATATATGTTAGATGATATAGATATAAAGATCACTAATTAGTGCATTATTATGTATTCTACTAGCATTTAATACTATTGCATACCTTCTTCTCTCATTTTCTAATGTAATTCCTCTTTGATCATCCCCTTTCTCCTTTGCATCCAAAATGAACTCATTCCAGTCCCTCACTGAAATAAAGGGAGGACACTCATACTTTGGGTTCTAGACGAGACTCCTTCTATATGAGTCCCTCAGAGTCTTAAGATGTTTGGCAACTTTTTCTAAAATTTTCTTCTCCCCAAAAATTTTACTACCAAACTCATGCTCTAAAGCTTTTATGAGCTGATCTTTTAAATTTTTTTCTTGCAAATTCCACCTTTTAAGAAAAAACACAAAATTGTTGGATAGAAAAATTAACTAAGGTTGTGTACCTTGAATATAGTAAAAGAAAAGGCCTGAATGAAAGAAAAAATATTGTACCAATTAATGATATGAAATTAAAATAGTGGGATAGGGTTAGTTCACTTATGATGTTCCACCTTGTACGTATGGTGGGCCCGAATATCTTCAATGTGAAGTCATAAAAAATCTTATAAAAAGAATCATTTCCTACAAAAATGTCATGGGATCATCAATCCAAAACTTGTTATGAATAGGTAAATGCATATTACAATATAAATAATAATAATTTTAAAGTACCTGGAAGCTTAAGATATTTTTAAGGCGTCAATTCTTTATCATCAATCAATAATGACGTCTGCATAACTCACGTGCTAGAAACATGGGTAGATCTAGGAAATGACGGTGAATTATCACCAATACAGGTACCTTGATCTATATCTAGCGTAGTAGATGGCGTCGTTGTATCTCCTAATCCACAAAATTAATCCATTATGAGATGCACCCAAGATTAAAGTACAAATTATCAAATCATAATTAACAAAAAACCAAATATAAAAAAACAAGAATTTACCAAGCATGGACCATGAAGGCGTCGATGTTTTGCATGCCCCTTGTTACTGACATTACACTCGACAATCTCGAATGGACATTGGTCGACCTCCTAGAAGGAGTCGCCTACACTTGATCACCTGAACAATACATTGTTAGCAAAGGCATTCTGAAATAATAAAAGTAAGAGTAGCTTTCAATAAAGTTTAAGCAAAAAAAAATTTAGAAATTTTGAATTTGTTGTAACTATACCTTTTCTTATAGCTATATCTGCGGTATCAGTAAGTCCAATGAAAAACGTACACTTCTAATCAGTAAATCCAATGAAGTTTTTGAATGTTCGAAAGGAAAAATTCCTTGTAACTTGTTAACTTAAAGATTATTTTACCTAAGGTGGCTAAAGCTTTGCTAGTACCAGCCTCACCATGATGTCCATGACCAGGTACTTGAGCAAACAAAAAAACCTATAACAAGAACACATACATTATTTAGTTCATGATACACAGAGTATAAAAAATCAACCTTTATTGAACTTTTGTTATAACTAAAGATTCATTACTGCTTACTTCATAATGATGTGCTTGCACCATCAATTCATCTGTCCTCTTTAGCATATCCTCAGTCGGATTTGCATCTTCCAAAATGCTAATAATTTATGCATTGACTTTTTTTAAGTTTTTTCTTCACCGTATTTATTATGTTAGGGATTTCTGGTATATCCTCATCTATATCTACAACTATTGCATTTTTTGTTGGAGGTGCTTTTCCCCTATCCTAAACATCAATTTGTGATAGGAATATCAGTAAAACTATTAAATAACTCCAAAACCCTAAATAAAATAACATAATAAGATAACATTTTTCAATTATCTAATTTGTAAAATTACAATAAGGTTTACCATTGCTGAAGAATGGGTGGGAGGAGCATCCCCATAGCCTCTATCATGTGGGGGGTCCATGTCATCCTATGACAAAGATTAAATATAAAAACTTCAATGAACTGAAAGCAATACACCTAGAAAAAAAAAACTTATTAATAAAATGGTATATTGGAGTCATAAAATTGAGGTTAGTTTTGTTGGTGCTTTTCCTTGCAGGACCAAACTTGAATCAAAAGGTGGGCTTGATCCTCAAATTAAGCACTCAAGTTTAACAAGAAAATAGAACCAATTGATGAGGATAGAGAACATCCTCCTTCTTCTTTGAGCTCCACATCACTCAGGTGGGTATTGCCTTATCTGCACACTCAAGATACCTCATGACAAATAATAGGCCTGCAGATAGATTATTGTGGAATAGTCTTCAAACCCCTTTTGGGTATCCTATACCCTAGTGAAAACAATTCATATGCAAAAGCCCTACTTGCATAGAATTGAGTCTGAACACTAGAAAGCACCTCCTATTACTACTACCAACATGAAAGGGAAAGGGTGGAACTGAAAGTAAATGACTTAATGGTGGGTTTGAAAGGACCCCTGAGATACACTAAGTCTCTCATAGACCAGTGCCTTGTCCAATGGGCCAGAGAGTCAAATACCCTATTGTAACAAAGAGCTATGAAACAAGAAAGCAATACATTCAAATATGTTGATGCCTTACACCAAACATACACCATTAATCACGTCATACTTCAACAATCCACCTGTGTACCCAAATGTACTATCACCTATTCAAAGGATATTAACTCTCCCCTTAGAAGAAACCTATAAACAAGTAATACATTAACCAGCATCCACTGGAAGACAAACATAAGATACCCTTGATACCCCAATTCATACACACCTGAAAACAAATTCCAAGCCTAGTTGCTTCTGCAAAAACAACTCTATTGCAGACACATAGGAAATGCAAATAGAAAGATGAAAACACCCTTGATGCTTCAATCAATAAGTCTAAAATTCAAATGGAGACAATCTGATAATAGTAAGAATATACCGAACCCTCATACATAAGACAAATCAATTACAATACATATCATATTCTCTAAGCCAACAAAGGAGAAAAGAACACTCTATATGCAGAGAAGTAGAGAAAATATACAGGAAAAGGACCCTTCATGGAACTGGTTCTCAAAAATTTGTAGAAGAACGAACCCTTAAAAAATAAAACATTTCACCATTTATACCACTAGCTGCCTTGGAATCCCAAAAGAATTTAGGATGCAACAAGCTTCAGACAGCTAGGGTTAGGGTTTCAACAACTAAACCAACCCTAATTACAACAAAAGTTATTGCAGGGGAAGAAACACAGGCAACCTAGAAAGAATGAATCTCAAACAGATCTGCAATCATGAAAATTTATGAGAAAAGTACAAAACAACAAGGAATTGCCATGAAAACTAGTCTATTCGATTACCCCGCAATACACCTCGAGCCAAAACCGCATAGTACAAACCCTGCAGACACCCTAGACCACACTGCAATGGCAAACAAATCATCCCCACCAGCACCAGTTGCTTCTGCATTGAATTTTAGTCCTTCTGGTCGCAGGAAACTCTTAGAAATTCAAATTTGAAATCAAATGGCTACTTTATGGTGCTTGTAACAAATCAGCAGTCGAATTTTAAATCTCCATCAACTTTAAGTGGTGACCATCCAATCTTCATGCTTCGTGAGCTTTTAAATCTTAACTCAACTACCACCCTGGGTTTACTTCCAACGAACACACGACAAGGCATTATTCTATTTGCGAAAAGAAAACCTAACCCATAACTTAACTCCGTGACTTGGCAACCATAGGAAAACATTAACCTCAGCCCCACATTTAGCGAACTAGCGAAAAAAGGTCACCACCAGTTCGTGAAACACTTTATCTATCTACCAGAAAGTTTAGTGATTTCGCGAATGCTTGTTCACTGAACTGCTAAAACACTTAGAGAACTACTGCTATTTCATGTGATTGAGCGAAGCCTTCATAAATTTGTTAGACTACCAAAACATTTATCAGAACCACTAAGCCTTCGCCAGGAAGATCAATGACCGTCACAAGTTGGCATACCCATCTGAGATTCTATCAGATTTCACGCCCATAATTAGATAAAGAATCTTCCCCCATCTCTGACAACCCACTAACACAAAACAAAATCAATGGCCATCGCAAGATCTTAAGCCTCTGACACACTCGATGAGATCATATGTCATTCGTCGATTCACTGACAGGATCAAGACCCACTGACAGGATTCCACCTCATACTACGTGGACCAATAAAAAACCTCCAAATCAGCTCCACTTGACACTGGGACCATCACCAAAGAAACATTTGAGACAAATGAGATCAACGGCTAGCATAAGATCTCAAGCCTCTGACAGATTCCATGAGAACTTATGCTCATCATTGGATGGATTACGGATGTCAGGACCCTTTGACCCATCAGAAAATTAGGTCCCACTGACACATGTTGAGTTGTTTACCTATGGACTAATAAGAAAATGCTGACATGGCACACCTGGCATGTGGACCCACCTAAAAGGAAAGGCAACGTCACCCAATGAGATCCAAGGCGGTCTTAAGATCTCATGCATCTGACACATGGCTTATGAACATACGCCCACCGTTAGATGGAGATGGTGTCAGAGCTGGGCCCAGTGAAAATAAAGGTTGCCAAAACATTAGGAAGTATTAAAATAGTCAAACTTAGGAAAAATTAAAATACACTAAGCGCTGGGAACTTAGGAAAGATTAAAGGGGACCCGCCGACACATGAAACCTAATTGCGCAACATGGTAAAGTTGGTCATTTTAAATGACACATGCAAAATATAAGGTTTTAAGTGACCCACAAAAAGGTAATGCGAAAATAAAACAGGGCCAGGGCAATTTTAAATTTAAGGACCCAACGGCTAGATTTTTAAAAAAAATTTGCCAAGGGTTTTAGCCGAAGACATGAAAAACATTGCAGAGACCAGGGGAAGAGAGCTAGAGCCATGAAATTTTTGGCATGTGCTAATAGTGGCTCTGTCTAGGGATGTATGCCTCTTGCAGGCATGGCAAGAATTCAGATCTCTAGGAGAGCAGGGCACCCACAGGACAAAAATAGGGACCTCAAAAACTGGCAACTGGACCAGGGAATAGGAAAGGAAACACACAACAGAAAGGAAAAGTATTTATATAATTTACAATATTTACAGAAGGCTCAGGGCCCCAAAACTTCTGATCAATTTTTGCCTCTATCAAACAAATAATTCTCATCTCCATTTAGCAAAGGAAAATTGAAATTATATTTTTCATCCAGCCTACCAAAAACATTGTGATCCATATTCAGCACATTATATAAAAAATGATCACCATACTCACCATCACTCAGCAAGATAGGGCCATCAAGCTGCCATAGATGTTGATCATTTTGTGACATCAAAATGTCACACTCTTCACTTTCACTGTCATGCTAAAAAAGGAAACACTCCTTCTCAACCTCATGGATGAACATATCAGCATACTGATTATTAGTTTGCAATGAAGAATAAACCCTTTCTATCTCTTTTCTTTGCAAACTAATATAGCACTTCTCAAGACAAAAATCTGATTGCATGAAAATAGAAGCAACATGCTAATCAAAAATCACATCAGCATCTTCTGGAAAGGAACAAGCACTGTCAATTAATGACTCATTAGTCATTTGCAAATCTGAGAAAACCCCTTCAGATTTACCACATTCTCCAGCATCAAAATATAAACAAGAACCACTGACATTAGGCTCTTGAAAAACTAAATCTACACTAGTACACATATCATCATACTCATCATGAAAGACATTATCAAATTCATTACAATGATATGTACTATCCTCTTGCATATCAAAAATGGGAGAAAGGGCATCCACAAATGTTTCACACATCATGCCATCACTTTCTTTATCTTCATCAAAACTTATATAAACTGGGCATGGAATTTTGGAAACAGATTTGGGAGCATACCTCTGAAATTATGCATCCAAGATCTCTAAAATTTGCTCACTACTTAGTAAGCATTGAACTTCACATTCTATCTCATTGATCTAACTGCAAATGTTGCAAACATCTTCCTCATCTGAGACAGGAGCTGAAATATCTTGTGTCACAATATCTTGTGCAAACTCATCACTACAGGAACTTTCACTACAAGAACTTACATCTATTGCAGATTTGTCTTTTCTATCTCTTGATAACCACAAGTTCCACTATCAACATTAGCATCACAAGATTCATCCTCCACAAATGAAGCCATCCATTCTTTAACATTTTCCAATGCTTCATTTCTAAAAGATGCAGACCAACTAACTGACTCGGGCATACCAAGTTCTATAAACATTTCAACATATTAGGAATCTTGAAGCTCAATACCCACAAAAAGTTCATCACAAGCTACAAGAAATTTCTTATAGTATAAAAGGGATGACTCCCCTTTTCTTTCTCCTATTTTACATCTTAAAATCTTTATGCAAGTTTGCTGGATTTTTTGACTCATCAAATAAATATCTCTTTCTCTATTAACATTTCTAAAATCTGACAGAGAACTTTTAGACCTGGAAACATCATCTTGATTCATCAAGGCTGGAAACTTCATTTCAATATACTGACAAAACAAAGCAGCTTGTTCTCATGACAACACTTCTATCCAAATTAATGCAACCACTGACCTTATTAAACCTCAACATATTTCTGATACTCTTTATAACAACCAAAGCTTCTATCTAGAAATATGATCAAACTTTCAAAATTAACTTCCCCTTTTCAATGATGACTTGTTCACCTAATTAGGGACTGCTCTTGCTTAGTGAAATAGGATTACCTAGAGATGTCATGAATCCTACAAAATATTGATCTGAAGTCTCCTCCAACCCACCTTTCAAACTTGGTAGAGTCACCACCTCTTTGCAGAGGACAAATCTGAATCAGCTGAGAACCTTTCCCAACTCTAAACCTTCTTCAAAGCCCACAATCACAAAACAACCTCATAGGATAATTGTTTGTCAGGATTGCAAATATATCATATTTGTTACAAAACACTTACCTAATAGAGACTCAGAGTCACCACTCAACACTTAGTGAGAAGATTTTACTAATGTGTTTTTTTACTTTTGACTCTATGATCATTAACCAAGACTCTGGGATGATCCAGCCAAGCAGGAAAGCTTGATGTCTTTTGATTCTTCCCCAGTAGAGTCACCAATTTGTTGGTGCTTTTCCTTGTAGGATCAAACTTGAATCAAAAGGTGGGCTTGATCCTCAAATTAGGCACTCAAGTTTGACAAGAAAACATAACCAATTGATGAGGATAGAGAACATCCTCCTTCTTCTTTGAGCTCCACATCACTCAGGCAGGTATTGCCTTATCTGCACACTCAAAATACCTCATGACAAATAATAGGCCTGCAGAGAGATTATTGTGGAATAGTCTTCAAACCCCTTTTGGGTATCCTATACCCTAGTGAAAACAATTCATATGCAAAAGCCCTACTTGCATAGAATTGAGTCTGAACACTAGAAAGGACCTCCTATTACTACTACCAACATGAAAGGGAAAGGGTGGAACTGAAAGTAAATGATTTAATGGTGGGTTTGAAAGGACCCATGAGATACACTAAGTCTCTCATAGACCAGTGCCTTGTCCAATGGGCCACAGAGTCAAATACCCTATTGCAACAAAGAGCTATGAAACAAGAAAGCAATACATTCAAATATGTTGATGCCTTAAACCAAACATACACCATTAATCAGGTCATACTTCAACAATCCACCTTTGTACCCAAATGTGCTATCACCTATTCAAAGGATATTAACTCTCCCCTTAGAAGAGACCTATAAACAAGTAATACATTAACAAACATCCACTGGAAGACAAACATAAGATACCCTTGATACCCCAAATCATACACAGCTGAAAACCAATCCCAAACCTAGTTCCTTCTACGAAAACAACTCTATTGCAGACACATAGGAAATGCAAATAGAAAGATGAAAACACCCTTGATGCTTTAATCAATAAGTCTGAAATTCAAAAGGAGACAATCTGATAATAGTAAGAATATACCAAACCCTCATACATAAGACAAATCAGTTATAATACATATCATATTCTCTGAGCCAACAAAGCAGAAAAGTACACTCTATATGCAGAGAAGTAGAGAAAATCTACAGGAAAAGGACCTTTCATGGAACCAGTTCTCCTCAAAAATTTGCAGAAGAAGGAACCCTTACAAAATAAAACATTTCACCACTTATACCACTAGCTTCCTTGGAATCCCAAAACAATTTAGGATGCAACAAGCTTCGGATAGCTAAGGTTAGGGTTTCAACAACTAAACCAACCCTAATTACAACAAAAGTTATTACAGGGGAAGAAACACAGGCAACCCAGAAAGAATGAATCTCAAACAGATCCACAATCATTAAAATCTATGAGAAAAGTACAAATCAACAAGGAATTGCCATGAAAACAAGTCTATTCGATCACCCTGCAATATAGCTCAAGCCAAAACCGCATAGTACAAACCCTGCTAACACCCTAGACCACACTGCAATGGCAAACAAATCATCCCCACCAGCACCAGTCACTTCTGCATTGAATTTTAGTCCTTCTAGTCATAGGAAACCCTTAGAAATTCAAATTTGAAATCAAACGGCTACTTTATGGTGCTTGCAACAAATCGGCGGTCGAAATTTAAATCTCCATCAACTTTAAGTGGTGACCATCCGATCTTCATGCTTCGCAGGGCTTTTAAATCTTAACTCAACTGCCACCCTGGGTTTACTTCCAACGAACGCGTGACAAGGCATTATTCTATTTGCAAAAAGAAAACCTAACCCATCAGTTAACTCTGTGACCTCGTGACCATAGGAAAACATTAACCTCGGTCCCACATTTAGCAAACTAGCGACAAAAGGTCACCGCCAGTTTGTGAAACACTATCTATCTGCCAGAAAGTTTAGCGATTCTGCGAATGCTTGTTCGATGAACCGCTAAAACACTTAGAGAACTACCGCCATTTCATGTGAATGAGCAAAGCCTTCATAAATTTGTCAGACCGCCAAAACATTTATCATAAACACTAAGCCTTCACTAGGAAGATCAATGGTCGTCACAAGTTCACATACCCGTTCGAGATTCTATCAGATTTCACGCCCACCATCGGATGAAGAATCTTCCCCCATCTCTGACAACCCACTGATACAAAACAAAATCAATGGTCGTCACAAGATCTTAAGCCTCTGACACACTCGATGAGATCATACATTGTTCATTGATTCACTGACAGGATCAGGACCCACTGACACATCCAGAAACCAGGTCTCACTGATAGGATTCCTTCTCATACAACATGGACCAATAAAAAACCTCCAAATCAGCTCCACCTGACATCGGGACCAATGCCAAAGATACGTTTGAGACAATTGAGATCAACTGCTGGCATAAGATCTTGAGCCTCTGACAGATTCCATGAGAACTTACGCCCATTGTTGGATGGATTGCGGATGTCAGGACCCTCTAACCCATTAGAAAATTAGGTCCCACTAACACATGCTGAGTTGTTTACCTGTGGACCAATAATAAAATGTTGACATGGCACACCTGGCATGTGGACCCACCTAAAAGGAAAGGCAACGTCACCCAATGAGATCAACGACAGTCTTAAGATCTCATGCATCTGACACATCGCTTGCGAACATACGCCCACCGTTAGATGGAGATGGTGTCAAAGCTAGGCCCAAGGAAAATAAAGGCTGCCAAAACATTAGGAAGTATTAAAATAGTTAGACTTAGGAAAAATTAAAATACACTAGGCGCTGGGAACTTAGGAAAGATTAAAGGGGACCCACCGACACATGAAACCTAACTGCGCGACATGGTAAAGTTGGTCATTTTAAATGATACATGCAAAATATAAGGTTTTAAGTGACCCGCAAAAAGGTAACGCAAAAATAAAACAGGGCTAGGGCAATTTTAAATTTAAGGACCCAACGGCTAAATTTAAAAAAAAAATTTGCCAAGGGTTTTACCTAGAGACATGAAAAACATTGCAGAGACCAGGGGAAGAGAGTTAGAGCCATGAAATTTTTGGCACGTGCTAACAAGTTTAAATGGTATATAGTACTTACTACCCTCATGATAGTAACTTTATTTGTATCTATGAGATAATGGTAATCTACTAGTAGTACTTCCCCTGCACTTATTGATTTTATCACACATACAAAAACACGATTCCTCTCACATGCCTCAAATATGAAATTGGGTTGCTTATTAGTTGAGGAAGGTTGCATACTATTTATAAAACCCACAATATTCCCTTTTTCTTTTGGTCTCCCATCAATGTACATAGAAAATCTTTTACTTTGATCATTTTCTTTCCATTGTATATAATTTTCTAATAGTACATACCTACACATACTTTTTTTATATTGAACAATCTACATCCAATCACTGTAATTGTAACAAGATCTGACATACTCCTTCAATTCAACAACTTTTTTGTAACATACATTTATCCCATCCATGGAAAATAGGCCCAAACCATGTAATGAGGATGGAGCTATGCAATATATCCTCTTGTTAACACAAAAATCAGTGTTAATTGGAGGTAGCTCATTGGGTACCCATTCTTTCTCAACATGTTTGTACCGAAAGGGCACGTTGATGTTACCTTTGGTCTCATCATCATAAGAACATGACCCCCCTTTAGGAAGGAAAAGTTGCATGTGTTTATTGAATTTTTTTCTAATATTTTGACCTCTAGTTGATCTTCCTATTTTAGTCGTACTACATGTTGAACTTTCATCTACCATTCTCATATTTCCCTCATTCAAGGAAGATAGATCTGACAAGTACCTATTTGGTGGGTCCTCCAATCCATCAAATGAGATATTGTCATGTTCCCACTTCAAATAGAACTTTGATAATGATTAAATTATATATATATATCAAGTCTTGAATAGATTCATGACCCATATGGTTCTTCTTTGTCTATACATGGGAGATATAAAATATAAGTTGAAAATGAAAGAAAGGCACAAAAAATATAGGAATCATATAAAAGGATAAACAAGAAGAATACAACATCTTGAACTTTCTACATCGATTATTCGACACATTATATGATTATATCATATGTCTATTTATAACATACATTCTCAATGATAAAAAAGAAGAATATAAGAAAATTATGTCTATTTATTGACTTATACCTGTTGATCCATGTCGCTGTGCAGGATCCTCGTCAAAGGGGTTAAATTTCTTGCATATGTTAATCATTTATCTTAAGTTAGCTAAAAATTAAATGATATGTATGCTACAAATTACTTAAAAGACAACATGAACAATATGCAAGATCGTAAACATGAATAAATTACCTTTACCTTATATATGGAATGCAAGATCGTCAACAAAATGGGTGACAATGTGTGTAGTCAATTGCCTGTTCCCAGAAAGGGTGACAATCAAACAAAATATATACATGTATCAACAATAATTAATTGAGCATCATAAGCAATACATTGGTAATTTTACATCACTAATGCATATGTGAATCATTTATCTTAAGTTAGCTAAAATTTACATGATGGGTATGTGCAGGATCATGGTATGCCAAAAAGTGGCGATGTGAAAAAGAAGTCATGATTGATAGACTCTTTGAAAAACAACTATAACTTTCAAAAAATATAACATTTTTGAAATCTAAAATATACATTACATTCTATGCTTCACCTAATACAATAATAATAAATAATTATTTTAATTTAATGAAGTTTAGACTAAGTTAAGGTGGTAAGACATGAGAGTTTTTATATTTACTAAAATTTGTAGCAGAAAAATATTAATTAATTATTTACTTGGAAAATAAAAAATAAAAAAATATGTATCACATCCAGGCATGAGTCTAATACTTTTACCTAGAATCTTGTAACAAAATATTATCATTTGATTTTGTTTAATGTGGTTAAACATACACCTACTTGTTATATTTCTAGTCCCGATTGATAGACTCATTGAAAAATAGCTATAACTTTCAAACTGTATAACATTTTTAAAATCCAAAACATGTGTCACATTCTTTGATTTTCCTACTACAAGAAAAAAAAAAAAAGTTTTCAATTTGATAAAGTTTAGACTAACTTAACGTGGTCAGACATGATAGTTTTTGTATTCTAAAAAAATTGTAAAAGAAAAATCGTAATTAATTATTTACTTAGAAAAAAAATTTAAAAAAATATGTGTCACATCCGGACATGAGTCTACTACTTATATCTAGAATCTTGTAAAAAAAATATCATTTGATTTTGTTTAGGGTGGTCAGACATACACCTACTTCTAATTTTTTTCTTGAAATTTTCGTACTACTACATTGAAATTTGAAATTTTCAACATATAGAATAATTGTTTTTCAAAAAAGGCCTAGTATCTTAGAAACTAAATTCAATTTTCTACGTATTCTCTTCTTACATATTTTTGATATAATATTTATAACTTGTTCAAATTTTTATGTCAACTTGCCTAAACCTGATTTTTTGAATTTTCATTGTCACTTAAGGGTGTAGTTTTGTATACCATGATCTTGCACATACCTTGATACGTATGCCACAAATTATGTAGAAAACAACATGAAAAATATGAAATATCATAAACATGATCAAATTATCTATACCTTATATATGGAATGCAAGATCGTCGACGGAAGGGGTGATGATGTGTGTAGTCAATTGCCTATTTCCAGAAAGGATGACAATCAAACAAAATATATACATGTATCAGTAGCAATTAATTGAGCATCATAAGCAATACATTGGTAATTATAAATCACATATGTTTTAATCATTAGAATTGAACACAATAAATATGTAATCATTAGAATTGAAATCAATAAATCAATATTAAATATATATACTAATCAATATAAATATATATAAATAATTAAATCACATACCTTGTACATTTCAATCATGTCATTGATCATCTTCTTCATCCATCTCATCATCATTTCCATCATCATCATCATCATCATCATAATCATCATCACCACTATCATCATCCCCATCATCATCATCATCATCATCATCATCACCACCACCACCACTACCATCTTCTTCTTTTTCTTCAATATCTTCTTCTTCCATCACATTATACCTTGTCAGCCTTCCTTTTAGATCATGTCTAACAATAAATGACCAACCCAATTTATGTGGAACCTCTAAGTAAAAAACTTTCTCACATTGGCTTGGAAGAACATAGGGCTCATCTCCAACTAGCTCAAATGACCTTATATTAATCATTGTAAATCTATTATCATGTTGAATAACAGTTCTATGAGGATCATTTTGATTCAGCTGTATCCTGTACCATTTGATGAGAAATAGAACTAATTTCAAAGAGTTAAAGTCGCACTCAAGTATATGATCCAAGATGCCATAGTATCAATTTTTAGATTGTTGAGGATGTATGTCATTTCTAGATGATATATTAGTGACCTCGAAGACTACAGTTATCCCAAAATCACAAGTTTCCTTCGTGTCATCCAACTTTTTTATGTGAAATTTGTGGTCATGATAGTACTTAGCTTTGTGGTACTTGACCTACAATTTTTCAAGCGTGTGAAAACTATTTGCATCGCGAGTTGATATGAAACATATTGGTCATGATCATTAATAAATTTTTACGTACCTCTCTACATCTTAAACCATATGCTAGATCAATTACCATTAGCGTAACATTGGAATATCCATTATGATGAGCTTCTCTAACCAATGAACTGACACCTTCCCATGTTAATGGGAAACTATTTTGTTGACATCGTTCAATTCATACCGTCATCCAATCAAGATTGTTCGCAATATACAAATATATTGCATCCCACTCTCAACCAACTATATAAAAAAATAGACCAATTACAAATAACTTATATTGAATATTTATATAAGAGTTAATTAACTACAATAACATCTTATAATTACCTCTCACTTCTGCCTATCTACCTTTCCCTATCATGTACTCCCCTTTGAATTTGTTAATGGAGTTGGCATCCCAAATACGATCTACATGGATCTTTGTTGCAAACTTAGTAAGATATTTACTAATGTAAACCATGGTCTGGTATACCATATATCCCTCCACCATAGAACCTACAAGATATGCTCTCTATTGAGCCAAGCCTTTCAAAAATTTCAAGTGTCTCTCAACCATCCACATTGACCTAGTTTTTATAGGTCCACACAATTCAATCTCCTCAACTTGATGTATGATGTAGTGTTCTTGTGTATTGAAAAAAGTTGAAGGTAGACACTTTTGCATTTCACACATGAGAAATTTTTTACTTCCAATATTTTATATCTTCTTTATTGATTTCTTTTGATGACAACCACTTCATGTATTTTCCAAGATCATATATAACTTGTTAGACACTGTTGTCGAAGTGGCATGGGAGAGATAGAGGTAGAACGTATTGCAATATTTATAAAATGATCTTATTGATATTTTATAAAATAATGCAATGAAAACTCCATGCAGTATACAAATATATAGTGAATTAAAAATAACATCAATTACCTTAATAAATGTATGTCAATTTTGTGTTTTCATCCCTGGCCCAAATTCACTTTTCTTTGATATGAAATTATTTATGTTCGCAGTAAATCCTATGGGAAATCGTATTTTTTTTATGACTTCTTTTATAGAATTGCTCTACTGCTCTAATAATAACCAAGTAAGGGCACTTGTATCAATCTAGTCTCCATTGTTATTTGATCGAATGACATTTTTTATTGCATGGTTGAATGCTTCAATGTCACTACAAATGTTTACAATTTTGTCTTTGTCACGCCTTCCATCCAATATTTTCCATAATGTTTATATTACATTCTTTCCAATATGCTTAGTGTTTCCTGTCAATAAATTTTTAACTTCATTTATATTTGGAAATTTGTGAAGCTATGTCAATGTTAAGTTGCAAATTGAACTGCGAACTTTGAACTTGAACCGCTCGGTTCAAAGTTCAAAGTTCAATATATTTTCCTCCAAAAGCATCGCGTGTATGTTATGTCTTGTAAAATCCCCCTCCTGCCGCGTTCACATGTTAGTGTGTAAATGTTGAGTTTAATCTTGAACCTTGAACCTTGGTTTCTCAATTCAAAGTTCACGCTAGAATCTGCACTTCTACAATTTTACACTAAAAGTCTCCCAAGTATGTTTTGAATTCATATTTTATATTTCTTTTCCAAGCTTCTTCCCAAAGTTTTTGGGGCCCACCACAGTTGTCCTATGTGCATAAAAATTAACACATCATGAATCATGTACTTTGAACCCAAATTTCATGGTTTAAAGATTGATTCCCGAGGTGTAATAATACCCAAATATTAGCCATGAGCCAAATCTTTATCATCTTACATTGAAATGATTGATATGATGGGAAGAGTGGTGCCACCTCAGCTCAGGAGATTTTCTTAGTAAATGAAAGTGTGTGAAATAGGCTATTATCATTTATTGCAATGTGAAAGTGAATTAATGACAATTTTTTGTGAAGTAATGGGAAGTGAAGCAAATGTGTATTTATTTTTCCCCCTCTCTTTATTTTTCTTCATTTTGTTCTCCTATCTTCTGGAGGCATTTTGGGAGCTATGAGGTAACTTTCTCAAAAGTTAGGAACACGGTGAGTTTCATAGCATCCTTGGCCCTGTAATTCATTTGAGCTTCTGCATTTTAAAAGAGATGTCATTGTAAGAAGTTTGCAAGATTGTATTTCAAAATGTCTTCTTCCAAAGTAAAATTCATGAAAGAAAATAGATTTTCTCTAGTTAGTTGTTGTTTACCTAAAATGAGGGATACAGCTATAATTGATGATGATATCGAAGAAATAGTTTCAAGGCAGAGGAAAATGGTAGATGAAGCCATATCTGTTAGGATTGTGAAAAGTGGTTTGTTAGAAGCCGTTGGTTTTCCTGAAGTAATTCCATGCTTGGAGTTAGTAATAGAGTGTCGTAACAGGTATAACAAGGTTGAGAGATGCATTAAAATAGAAAGTGGTGAAGTCCTAGTAAACATTGATAGAACAGTAATAATGGCCACCCTCAGGATTCCAATAGTTGAATTCTATGGAGATTGGAGTATCAGTAAAGTTGTAGCTGACTCGGAGAAGAACAAGAGAGAATATAAAAATAATATAGCAAGAGACTGGCTGTTAAACCCAGAGAAGGGTGGTTCTTGGTTTCCTAGACTGCTTAGGAAAGATCACTTGTTTAGCGAGGTTAGGGATATAATAGTAATGTTGAAGAGGATCAAAGGTAACCCCATAGATACCAATTGGGAAGATTGGATGTACATTTTTGTACAGGCTATCCTAGACACTGGTAATGTTGTTGACTAGGAAGATATAATAGCTGAACAATTACATGAAAGTTTATCCCAGCCAACTTTAATTTCCAATTTTTATATGTCTTCATACCTCTTATATATTCTTGCCATCTGTAGAATCTGGGATGGTCTGCCTCATCAAGAATGGAATAGTAGTATGCCCATCTATCAATACCACACCTTATTACAAAAATTAAAACATCCCATGGGTTTCAAGAAGGTGCATGGTACCTTTTCTTCCAAATTAGTCTTTGAATTAAGAGGAAAACCCAATTGTAGGATATCAGAGGACACTATGGAATTTTTGAAAATCTATGGAATTTTTTATATTTAGTTTCCTACTTTTACCTATTTAAGAGTAGGGGGTTTTAGTGATGCTCTGTTAAAACTTCCCAGGTATTGCCTAGACAAGTGCATTCTTCTTGAACTAAGTAGACAGTTATTAATGGTTGAAAAGAAGTACAAAGTCAAGAGAGGTATTGGTGCCTTCTTCCCACTTGAACTAGGACATTACAAGTTCTATTTGATGCATGACTTCATCTTTTTGACCAATGAACTGAAAGAAATGAATCTCCAGCCATATTAGGCCAAGAACTATTTTGATATCAAAGGCTTTGTTGTGAGTCATTTCAGAGTTGATGCAATGTTCCTTCATCAACCAGCTTTAGAAGATTACTGGGATGATTGCATAGATGAGGTTGAGGTCACTTTGAGATTGTGTTCTAGGTTTTCTCTCAAACAAATCACTGCCTTCAAGGTACCTTTTAGCATTAGAATTGTTAAAGGGGAAGATGATGATACATCAGAACTAGAAAATGTAGTTTCAAGAGCTGAAATGGTAATCAGAAGAATTGATTAGCTGGCAGAGGAAGAAGAAAATGTGAAGTCTTTAACTAAGAAATTTTTCAAGAAGACAGAAAAATGGCTCAAGGCTCAGAAGAAGATCTCAGCTACCCCTATGTTGGGAACCAGAAAGAGTCCAAGGGCTCATAAAATTGAATCCTCCCCTATTTTAACTAATAAGACTGAATCATTGCTTTCTGCAGGTGTTTCATGTTCTCCAGAAGTTCTTGAAGATTCAGAGTTGATTCCTAATGATGTTGTGAAGTTTACAAGATAGAAGAACAAAAGAAGTGAGAAAGAAGATTCTCCTTTTTCCATTGTCCTAGATTCTGACACTGAGGATCCTTGCGTAAAATAGTTCAAAAGGTTGAGAAATGGTAAGACATCCAATATGGATTCAAAATTAGCTGAAGGTGATGGGATTTCAAGTCAACAAGAGCCTGTTACTCTGAGCAACCCCAATACCACTATTTCCCTACAAAATATGACTCCTAGTTCGCCAAATTGGATGGATCTAACTGTGAATAAGAAGAGGAATATCGTGTCTACCTCAATCCCTATTGGTGATTTGGTTAGTAAGTACCTTGGAAAGTCTCCCATAACAAAGAAGCCTAAAATGGAATCTATGGTGGATGTGGATCCAATCACAGGTCATTGGGTTGCAGAGATTTTCAAACCCAACTCCAAAAAAACTAGTGTTGAAGTCACCGAGCAAGATTTCACTGTAGACAAGGTGGATTTAGGAGTATCCTCATGAGCTACTGACCTAAATATTTTGAATTTAGCAAACAAGAAAATCAATCATGGAGTGCTGAAAGATGTCGAAGACAAAGCATAGCTAAAGCAAGCTTTATGCGAAATGGTGAAATATATCTATCAGTTGCATAATCCCATTCCTCAACCTTTGGCAATGGTACTGCTAAGTCTGGATGTCAAGTCTCTAGACAATCAAAAATTTCTTGATCAGGTACATAAAGAGAGATCCCTCTCTAAGGCATTCTATAATTGCATGGGGGAAGTTAGGGAGATGGTTAATCACTTCGCTCAAGTTTATGAGAGCTCAACCAATCGGTCTTCTAAATTGGTATCTGCCTTAGAGGCTAAAGTTAAACTCTGGGAAGGAAAGAGAGATAGTCTAGAGATAGCGATAGCTAATATGGAAGAAGCTTTTAGCTATGGCATGGAAAAGTTCTTGTCTGAGAAGACAATTCTTGACACTGATAGTAGTACCCTCTTTTTGGCAAAAGTAAATGAGGAATGGTGATCTACCTTAATTGATCAAGGTATTGAAGAGTTAGAATAGATCCTAAAGACAGTAGCCTATGTTGAGGAGGTCATCAACAACCATATAAACTATGTCTACAATCTATCCACAGGAGAAGTGAAGACAGGAATAGATGAGGCCAGGATGAAAGAATCCTTCACTAGAAAAGCACAAGGTTTAAAAGATGCCAAAGAAATGGTAGCCCGAGACTGCTCAGTCATCACCAGGGTACAATCAATGATAATGCTTGGTGAAGAACAAGTTAAAACACTAGATACTAAGTTGGAGCAATTACAAAACTACAAAGATATCTGGGAACAAAGGTTGGACCTCATTTCTTCATGAAACAAGGAGATGCTGGTGAGATTCGTAGTGACTTTGAAAGAGTGGTTGGATCAGTGCAAAGCAACTAATGCCACCGTTAATGTTGAGGCCAAGAAAAGCTAGTTTGTTTTAGATTAGTTTTGAAAAGGCTGGTTCCAAGTAGTTATAGGGTGTTAGTTCTTTTCTAAATATAGTCTTTAGTTATGAAACTGTTATGCCCTGCACGGCTATAAGTTAACTTTTGAAAGACCCTGCAAGGGTCGGTTCTCTGTTAGCAAAAAAACATATAGTTTAATATTTTCTAGAAATACTTTCATGAAATAGTGAATGTTTTGGTTTGAAACTTATTATATAGCATCAATGGATATATATAAATATAAAAAATAGTAGTATTTCTATCAGATAAGTGTGTATGGTTTATGCATGAATGTTAATTTCAGTTGGAATTAATTTCATGTTGTTGCAATCTGTGTATGTGTTTCAAAATCATTCATACATTCCTTTTCAGTTTGTTTCAATACATGTTAAATCAATCTTTCTGGGAATTTTCTTTATAATCTTAGTCAGTTGACTTAGATACATGTGGATTCTCTCTCATAGTATAAATCTCTGAGTAATCATTCTATATGAATTTTAAAAGCCTTTTGTACTTTCAGGTCAAAAGTATACATTTCATTTACAGTTTTCATTCTTTTCAAATAAGTGAATTGTCAAGATTGATCTTTTTATAAGGTAGCTGCTCCTTTGATCACAGAGAGTTTTGTCGTGAGTGACAAACTCAACTGCTATGTGATTTTTTCCTTCATCTTGGGCTAGAGTATTTGTAATTTGTTAAGAAGGAAAATTTGTATACTAACAGATTTTTGGAGACTCTGTTGGGGAACACTTATAAGTAGACCAGAGCTTAACTCTTCTCTTTAAATGGTCAATTATGGTGCTACGTGTTGAGGTCATTCCTGGCCAGGAAGAGCTTCCTCCAGTGTTACAACCTAATCTGCACTTTACTAATACACAGGAAGACATTATTATTGATTTGAATAGTACTGCTTGGAAATTAAGAACAAGTGGTCAACAATACCAACAAGCAAGATTAGTAATTGAGGAAGAAGAAGAGATTGGAGAGTGGTTGAGACATTTGCCTTTGGCTCGACTAGCTATTGTATAAAACAGAGCGGCCCAAAGACCTAGAGGATAATCTTTTCTTTTTGTATTTTTGTTTTAGTCCTAGTCAAGGATGGCAGGAAGGAGATATGCCTGAGGGGATAGAGAAAAAGGACTAGTTGATGAAGATTTTGAGGCCCTTGAGCGATTGAATTTTAACCCTGATATTCCTTTGAGAAGAAAGACTCAAACGACTAGTAGAGCTTCCTCTCCTATCAAGTTTTATATTCCTATTTTAGGTTTCCAAGCTCTCACATTATATGGCACATTAACCCCATCCATCTTTAATCCTCAACCCCTAAATTTCTCTCTACCACTGATGGCCCAAAATCAGCCATGGGGCACTCAGGTTGGTCCTTTGGACCTATCAAATTTTAACCTGCAAGCTTTACCCAAAGGGGCTAGAGAAGTTCTGCCCAAGTTCATTGGTGATGGTAAAGTTTCTCCAAGTGATCATGTTAATGCTTTTAATACTGCATGTAGTGTGATAGGTGTTGGCACAGAAGATGTGGCAATATGTCTTTTTGTTCAGACCTTGATTGAAACTGTAGTAGACTAGTTTCATCATTTTCCCAATGGGTCCATAACAACTTGGAATGGCATGAGGACAACTTTCATGGCTCATTTTAAAGAAGCTAATGATGAACATTCCTTTTTATTGCAACTCTCCCAATTAAAGAAGGAGATGTAGGAACCTATGCAAGAATTTATAGCTAAGTTTAACAAGCTCTTATAGAAAATTCCTACTGCTCATCATCCTAGTGATGAAAATAGAAAGGGGTTCTTTGTGAATGTTATGCCCCCTAACATCAGTTTCCATCTTAGACAAGGAAGAGTAGCAGACCTACCAGCTGCTCAAGCATTAGCAATAGAGCTTGAAGATGATATGATTACAGTTGGGATATGGAGAAGAGATGTTTAGACTCCTAGTAATCAAGCTTCTACATCACAGTCTTCTGATCCTGTAGTTCAGAGACTGGTAAATGATATGATTACCTCAAAAAGGAAATTACCAAAAACTTCCCCTACTCCATATCAATACATTCCTAGAAGATATGGAGGCCAAGGAGCAGGAAATTATGTAAAGCAATCAAATACATTAACACATCAGCCTAGACTTCAGATTGAAGCACCTCCTACTAAAAACAACATGTGTATTTTCCACTTGAATGATGAGCATGATGGTGATTCTTGTCCTGAGATGGTACGGTACAAGAAAATGGAGGCTAATAAGGAGACCATTATGGAAATTCCTGGTAATGAGGATAACTCCGAAGGACCTGGCGACTCCGTAAGTTGTTATCTCAAATATGAGTCTAACTCAGAATGAGGTGGTGACATTCTTACAAATCTGGAGCATCCCTCATGTTCAGTTCTTACTCGAGCACAGCAGGGTAGTAAAAACCACAGTCATTCTCCATCTCCTTTTCAAGGCAAGAAGGGTAAAGAACCAATAAATCAAGTTGACATCAATATAAAGACCCCAGGGAGTGAACTTGCAAGGAGTAAAATCCTCAAAAGGTCATATTCTGAACCAACTTTTGATTTTATAGAATTTTGTAAATCTACTAAAATTCAGATATCCCCTACTGAATATTTGAAGTCAAATCCTGGTGAATTAGATAAGTTGGTTGCTTATGTGAAAGGTTCTTCTCATATTGTTTAGTCCAATCAGGTAAACACCACATCCACTAATGAAACCCATGTGGAACCAAATGTAAAACAACCTGAGATCAGTGAACCTATCATTAATCTTGAATCCTCAGAACCTACTCCAATTATAGGGAAACCTGAGCCCTTTTATGTCTCGTTGTTCATCCATGGTCATAAGCTTAGTAATTGTATCATAGATTCTAGAGCTTTTGACAATATCATGCCCTCCTCAGTAGCAAAATCCCTTGATCTACCTTTGACAAAAAATTTTGGTAGGTGCTACTCCATGGACTCTAAACAAGTCCCTTAGATTGGGCAAATCAAAGATGCTCAAGTTGCTTTAGCAGCTTTCTCTGACAAAAGGCTCAAATTGACCATTTTGGTTGCTGATATTCTAGCAAGTTACAGTATGCTCTTGAGCAGAACCTTTGGTAGAGATCTGGGTGGAGAGATCAAGTTGGACTGGTCTCAAGCTATTTTTCCCATTGGAGATAAAAAAGTTACTCTTCAACCTGAGACAAAATGCAAGTACATAGTTTTTCCCTCTGATGATCCCAAGTCTCATATTTTGTACCAAGAAATTTATTTCTCTAATTATTTGATCATGCCATAAATCGAAGTCATGAATGAAAATAATGATGAAGAACTGTGGACCTTAGAATTTGATGGTAGTTGTTCATCCACTAGTTTGGGGGTGGGAGTGGTTTTGATATCACCTATTGAAGAAAGATTCCCTTCAGCTTACAAACTTGAGTTTGAGAACACAAATAATACTACAGAGTACGAAGCTTTATTACTAGGGATTCTAGAAGCTAAGAGGAAGGGCATTAAAATGCTTACAGCAAAAGGTGATGCTAAGCTAATTTTGAAATAGGTAAGGGGAAAATATAAAGTTAGGAATGATAGAATGAAGCATTACAGAAATAGAGTCTAGGATGAAATTGAAGGTTTTCAGGCTTTTTCTATTGAATCCATTCCTAGAGAAAAGAATTCTAGAGCAGATGCTTTAGCTGGTTCAGCGGCATTGTTGATTCCTCATCTTGACTTCGACAGTGATTAGTATACTATTGAGCTCATCCATCGGCCCAATGTTCTTGATAATGCTAATTCTTGGCAAGTTTTCAGCAATGATACTCATGTGTTGTCCTTTCTTCAAGGTTTGGAAAATTTTTCCTTTGTTTTCTTTGAGGATTCAGAATCTGAATGCCAAGAGTTATGTTCTAATGAAAAGGTTGAAAAAGAAGAAAAGGTTATTCAATTAAAAGGAAACCATATTCCTAAAGGCCTTGTAAATATGGAAAAGTTGTTTAATCATAATGATTGCTTCATTGGTCATACTAATGGGACAAAAGAGGATCAACCTGGTAGTTATGAGAAAATCAATATCAGAAGCAATGAAGACCCTAAGTTTGTCAACCTAGGTATATGTTGTAATCCGATAGAGAAAGAAGTGTTTACAAAATTGTTGCAGGAATTCCGAGATGTTTTTGATTGGTCATATGAGGATTTAAAATATTTCAAGAAAGGAAAGTTCTAGCATCATATTCCATTAAAGCCAGGAGCTAAACCCTTCAGACAAAAATTAAGGAATTATAATCCTAGATTTTTTGATGCCATTTTCCATGAAGTTGATAAAATGTTTAAGGCAAAAATAATTTATCCAATTCATCATTCGACCTGGGTGGAAAACATTGTTCCTATTCATAAAAAGAATGGAGAAATTTGAATTTGTGTTTATTTCTGAAATCTCAATCAGTGAAGTCTGAAGGACAATTTTGCTCTTCCTAACATGGATCATATCCTTCAAATGGTAGCAAGCTCTAAAATGATGTCAATGCTAGATGGATTTTCAGGGTATAACCAAATTAGTGTGGCCCCAGAAGACCAGTAGAAGATGGTGTTCACTACTCCCTGGGGTACATTTGCATATAACTGAATGCCATTTGGACTGATTAATGCAAGAGAAAATTTCCAATGGGCCATGAATTCCTCCTTCAGTTATTTAATGAATAAGGTAATTGTGGTGTATCTTGATGATATGACTATTTTCTCATGTAGAAGAAAGAAGCATCCTAAAGATTTGAAGCTCATTCTCCAAGCATGTAGGAATCAAGAGATATCTTTAAATCCCAAGAAATCAATTTTCTATGTGACTGAAGGAAAATTTTTAGGTCACGTAGTTTCAGAGAAGGGAATTGCAATAGACCCAAAAAGGGTGTGAATGATTCAGCAATTATGATTACCATCCCACAGGAGTGGAATAAGGTCTTTCTTCAGACTGATCAATTTTTTGAGGAGATTCGTGCCACACTTTTCAGAAACAACTAGACCCATGGTCAACTTGTTAAGTGAGAAGCAAAGATTTAGATAGAATGATGAGGCTAATAAATCTTTTGATAAAGTTAAAGAAGAAATCGCACATGCTCCTATCCTTGCTCACCCAGATTTTTGTAAGGATTTTGTGATACAAGGCTATGCATCAAAGCATACAATGTCAGGAGTCCTGTTACAGAAGAATGAGGCAAACGAGGAAGTGCCTATTTCTTTTATGAGTGTCCCTCTAAAGAATCATTAATTGAAGTAATCTCCCATACAAAAATAGGTTTACGCAATAGTAAAAGCCATAAAGCAATTCAGGTATTATATTCTACATTCTCATTCCACAGTGTATGTCCCAAATTCTACTATCAAAAGTATACTAACTCAATAAGAGGTGTCTATGAATAAGAGAGCTAATTGGGTAGCCAAGGTGCAAGAGTTTGATCTTGAGATCAGACCTACCAAATTGGTAAGGGGCCAAGGTCTAAGCAAATTAATTGCTGAAAATGATGTGATTCCTGAAAGTGATATTCCATTATCTTTATTTATATGATTAAAAGACACATGGTTCTCTGATGTTTCCTATTACCTTACATATGGAGAATGTCCGGCTCACCTTACAGCAAAAGAGCAGAGAAACTTGAAGCTTAAGGCAGCTAAGTATGTGATAGTGGATGATATTCTATATAAAAGAGGTTTAGATGGAATGTTTCTCAGGTGTGTAGATGAAGATCAACAAAAGAAGTTGCTTCAGTCTTTTCATATTGAAGCATGTGGTGGACATTTCTCCTCAACTGTAACTACTTTCAAAATCTTAAGGAACTGTTATTATTGGCCTGGAATGTTTAAAGATGCCTACAAATGGGTAGCACAATGTGAAAAATGTAAGTTATTTTCAGGAAAACCACATTTGGCTGCTTTGCCCTTAAGACCAGTCATAATTGATGAGCCATTCAAGCAGTGGGGCTTAGATTTCATAGGACCAATAAATCCCCCATCTAGTGCTGGACATACCCATATTCTAACAGCCATAGATTACTTTACTAAATGGGTGGAAGTTGTTATGGTAAAGAAAACTACTACTGAAGTGGTTTGTTCCTTCTTGAAAGAGAATATTTTGGTTAGGTTTGGTGTTCCTACAAAGATTTTTGCTGATAATGCACAAAAATTTTCTTCTCAAGATATGAAAATATTTTTCTATGATAATGGGATTCAATTGGCACATTCATCTGATTACTTTCCCCAAGGCAATGGGCAAGCAGAATCTACTAATAAAAACTTGACTAATATTATGAAAAAGCTTGTGAATGAAAATTCTAAAGATTGGCATAAGAGATTGTTTGAAGCACTCTGGGCTGATCATACTTCCCCTAAGAGGGCTATAGGTATGACTCCATTTGAACTGGTCTATGGAGTAGAGGCTCAACTCTCATTGCCTCTGGAGTTATCAGCCATAAAATTGCAAAAAGTAATTGAAGATCAAACCTTTTCTGATGGACTGGATAAAAGGATCATGTACTTGAGCAAGATCCAAGAAGAATGAGATGAAATGGTGAATTGCATAGCTCTGCACCAATCTTGGGTGAAGAAATTTTTTGACAAATGAGCCAGGCCCAAGAAGTTTATGGAGAATGACAAAGTGTTGTTATGGGATAAAAGAAGAGAGCCTCGAGGTGCTCACAGCAAATTTGAGTCCCTTTGAAAGGGACCTTTTGAAATCAGCCAAGTTTTGGGACCTAATTATTTCAAACTCAAGTATGCAGATGGAACTAAAATGCCCTTATCTTATAATGGGCAAGATCTGAAGCTTTATAAGCTGTAAATAAGTTTGGTCTTTCCCTATAAATAAGTTTTTTTTGTGCTATAGGTTAGTCGCGTGTGTGTCTTTTTGGCTTGTGCAAAACTAGAGAGCTTGGATTCCTTGTTTAGTCCTTTACAGTCCTAATCCCTAGTCGGAGCCACTTGTTGCCCATCAATAAATTTTTAACTTCATTTATATTCAGCAATTTGCGAAGCTATGTCAATGTTAAGTTGCAAAATTGAACTACGAACTTTGAACTTGAACAGCTCGGTTCAAAGTTAAAAGTTCAATATATTTTCCTCCAAAAGCATTGTGTGTATGTTATGTCTTGTAAAAGCCCCCTCTTGCCACATTCACATGTTAGTGTGTAAATGTTGAGTTTAATCTTGAACCTTGAACCTCGGTTTCTTAGTTCAAATTTCACGCTAGAATCTGCACTTCTACAATTTTACACTAAAAGTCTCCCAAGTATGATTTTGAAATTGTATTTTATATTTCTTTTCCGAGCTTCTTCCTGAAGTTTTTGGGGCCCACCACAGTCGTCCTATGTGCATAAAAATTAACACATCATGAATCATGTACTTTGAACCCAAATTTCATGGTTCAAGGATTTCTCAAGGTGTAATAATACCTGGATATTAGCCACCAACCAAATCTTTATCATCTGACATTGAAATGATTAATATGATGGGAAGAGTGGTGCCACCTCAACTCAGGATATTTTCTTACTAAATGAAAGTGTGTGAAACAGGTTGTTATCATTTATTGCAGCATGAAAGTGAATTAATGATAGTTTTTTGTGAATTGAAGGGAAGCAAAGAAAATGTGTATTTATTTTTCCCCCTCTCTTTATTTTTCTTCATTCTGTTTTGCAATCTTCTAGAGGCATTTTGGGAGCTGTGAGGTAACTTTCTCGAAACGCAGGAACACAGTGAGTTTCACAGCATCCTTGGCCCTGTAATTCATTTGAGATTCTACATTTTAAAAGATTTTTCTTTGTAAGAAGTTTGCAAGATTGTATTTCAGAATGTCTTCTTCCAAAGTAAAATTCATGAAAGAAAATAGATTTTCTCCAGTTAGTTGTTGTTTACCTAAAATGAGGGATATAGCTATAATTGATAATGATATCGGAGAAATAGTTTCAAGGCTAAGGAAAATGGTAGATGAAGCCATATCTGTTAGGATTGAAGAAAGTGGTTTGTTAGAAGCTGCTGGTTTTCCCAAAGTAATTCCATGCCCAAAGTTAGTAATAGAGTGTCATAACAGGTATAACAAGGTTGAGAGATGCATTCAAATAGAAAGTGGTGAAGTCCTAGTAAACATTGACAGAATAGTAATAATGGCTGCCCTCAGGATTCCAGTAGTTGAAGTCTATCGAGATTGGAGTATCAGTAAAGCTGTAGCTGACTCGAAGAAGAACAAGAGGGAATATAGAAATAATATAGCAAGAGACTAGTTGTTAAACCTGGAGAAGGGTGGTTCCTAGTTGCCTAGACTGCTTAGGAAAGATCACTTGTTTAGGGAGGTTAGGGATATAATGATAATGTTGAACAGGATCAAAGGTAACCCCATATATACTGTATCTATATAATAGCTGAACAATTACATGAAAGTTTATCCTAGCCAGCTTTAATTTCTAGTTTTTATATGTCTTCATACCTCTTTTATATTCTCGCCATCTATAGAATCTGGGATGGTCTACCTCATCAAGAGTGGAATTGCACTATGCACATCTATGAATACCACCCCTTATTACAAAAAGGAAAACATCCCGTGGGTTTCAAGAAGGTGCATGATACCTTTTCTTTCAAATTAGTCTTTGAATTAAGAGGAAAATCTAATTGCAAGATATCAGAGGAGGCTATGGAATTTGGGAAAATCTATGGAAGTTTTTACATTCAGTTTCCTACTTTTACCTATTTAAGAGTAGGAGGTTTTAGTGATGCTCCATTAAAACTTCCCAGGTATTGCCTAGACAAGTGCATTCTTCTTGAAGTAAGTAGACAGTTATTAATGGTTGAAAAGAAGTACAAAGTCAAGAGAGGTATTGGTGCCTTCTTCCCACTTGAACTAGGACATTACAAGTTCTATTTGATGCATGACTTCATCTTTTTGACCAATGAACTGAAAGAAATGAATCTCCAGCCATATTAGGCCAAGAACTATTTTGATATCAAAGGCTTTGTTGTGAGTCATTTCAGAGTTGATGCAATGTTCCTTCATCAACCAGCTTTAGAAGATTACTGGGATGATTGCATAGATGAGGTTGAGGTCACTTTGAGATTGTGTTCTAGGTTTTCTCTCAAACAAATCACTACCTTCAAGGTACCTTTCAGCATTAGAATTGTTAAAGGGGAAGATGATGATACATCAGAACTAGAAAATGTAGTTTCAAGAGCTGAAATGGTAATCAGAAGAATTGATTAGCTAGCAGAGGAAGAAGAAAATGTGAAGTCTTTAACTAAGAAATTTTTCAAGAAGACAGAAAAATGGCTCAAGGCTCAGAAGAAGATCTCAGCTACCCCTATGTTGGGAACCAGAAAGAGTCCAAGGGCTCATAAAATTGAATCCTCCCCTATTTTAACTAATAAGACTGAATCATTTCTTTCTGCAGGTGTTTCATGTTCTTTAGAAGTTCCTGAAGATTCAGAGTTGATTCCTAATGATGTTGTGAAGTTTACAAGATAGAAGAACAAAAGAAGTGAGAAAGAAGATTCTCCTTTTTGAATTGTCCTAGATTCTGACACCAAGGAGCCTAGTGTAAAATAGTTCAAAAAGTTGAGAAAAGCTAAGACATCCAATATGGATTCAAAATCAGCCAAAGGTGAAGGGATTTCAAGTCAACAAGAGCCTGTTACTCTAAGCAACCCCAATACCACTATTTCCCTACAAAATATGACTCCTAGTTCACCAAATTGGATGGATCTGACTGTCAATAAGAAGAGGAATATCATGTCTACCTCAGTCCCTGTTTGGTGATTTGGTCAGTAAATACCTTGGAAAGTCTCCCAAAATAAAGAAGCCTAAAACAGAATCTATGGTGGATGTGGATCCAATCATAGGTCATTAGGTTGTAGAGATTTTCAAACCCAACTCCAACAAAACCATTGTCGAAGTCACTGAGAAAGATTTCACTGTAGACAAGGTGGATTTAGGAGTATCCTCACAAGCTGCTGATCTGAAGATTTTGAATTCAATGAACAAGAAAATCAATCACAGAGTGTTGAAAGATGTCGAAGACAAAGCAAAGCTGAAGCAAGCTTTATGTGAAATGGTGAAATATATCCATCAATTATAGAATCCCATTCCTCAACCTTTGGCAATGGTACCACTAAGTCTGGATGTCAAGTCTCTAGACAATCAAAAATTTCTTGATTAGGTACATAAAGAGAGATCCCTCTCTAAGGCATTCTATAATTGCATGGGGGAAGTTGGGGAGATGGTTAATGCTTTGCTCAAGCTTATGAGAGCTCAACTAATCAGTCTTTTGAATTGATATCTACCTTAGAGGCTAAAGTCAAACTCTGGGAAGTAAAGAGAGATAGTCTAGAGATAGCGATAGCTAATATGGTAGAAGCTTTTAGCTATGGCATGGAAAAGTTCTTGTCTGAGAAGACAATTCTTGACACTGATAGTAGTACCCTCTTTGTGGAAAAATTAAATGAGGAATGGTGATGTACCTTAATTGATCAAGGTATTGAAGAGTCAGAATATATCATAAAGATAGTAGCCTGTGTTGAGGAGGTTGTCACCAACCATATAAATTATGTCTACAATCTATCCACGGGAGAAGTGAAGATAGGAATAGATGAGGCCAGGATGAAAGAATCCTTCACCAGAAAAGCACAAGGTTTAAAAGATGCCAAGGAAATAGTAGCTCAAGACTACTCAGTCATCACCAGGGTACAATCACTTATAATGCTCACTGAAGAATAGGTTAAAAGGCTGGATACTAAGCTGGAGCAATTACAAAACTACAAAGATATCTGGGAACAAAGGTTGGACCTTGTTTCTTTACCAAACAAGGAGATGCTGGAGAGATTCATGGCAGCTTTCAAAGAGTGGTCAGATCAGCGCAAAGCAACTAAGGCCACCATTAATGTTGAGGCCAAGAAAAGCTAGTCTATTTTAGATTAGTTTTGAAAAGGCTAGTTCCAAGTAGTTATAGGGTGTTAGTTCTTTTCTAAATATAGTCTTTAGTTATTAAACTGTTATGCCCTGTGCAGCTATAAGTTAATTTTTGAAACACCTTGCAAGGGTCGGTTCTCTAGTAGTAGAAAAACATATAGTTTAATATTTGCTGGAAATACTTTCGTGAAATAGTGAATGTTTTGGTTTGAAACTTATTATATAGCATTAGTGGATATATATAAATATAACAAATAGCATTTTTTCTTTCAGATCAGTGTGTCTGGTTTATGCATGTATGTTAATTTCAGTTGCAATTAATTTCATGTTGCTACAATCTATGTATGTGTTTCAAAATCATTCATACATTCATTTTCAGTTTGTTTCAGTACATATTGAATCGATCTTTCTGGGTATTTTCTTTATAATCTCAATCAGTTGACTTAGATACATGTGGATTCTCTTAGAGTATAAATCTCTCAGTAATCATTCTATATGAATTTTAAAAGCCTTTTGTACTTTCAGGTCAAAAGTATACATTTCTTTTATAGTTTTCATTCTTTTCAAATAAGTGAATTGTCAAGATTGATCTTTTTATAAGGTAGCTGCTCCTTTGATCATAGAGAGTTTTGTCATGAGTGAAAAACTCAATTGTTGTGTGATTTTTTCCTTCATCTTGGGCCAGAGTATTTGTAATTTGTTAAGAAGGAAAATCTGTATACTAACACATAGCATCAAACAAATGCACAATTGGGAGTTGCTCGTAGTACAGAAACCTACTAAATTATGTAGGATAACTTTTTAGTCATTTTGGAAGTTGGTCATTAATGCCTTGATGACCTTCACGAGCATCAATTACTTCTTCAGTAAACAAAACACAATATCAAAATATAAATTTTAAACAAAAACCATCAGATGGAATGACATTACCTCGATGATTTATTTTATTGTATTCCAACTTCCATAGGTAAGGTGTCATTCTTTGTGGCTTTGATGTAGTCTCTTCTTTCCCATTGAAAAGGTTTTTTTCAGTAATTTGGTACCTATGATTTCTGTGGAGAAAGTGTCTATGCTCACCGAACACCTTTCCTAAACTTTTTGAATGACCAGATTTCATCTTTGGACCACAAACTGGACATACAAATTTTCCCTTTGTCTGAAGACCTACAAGATCATGTATAATTGGATTAAATATGTTAATTTTTTCTTAGCACTATAACATACAAAAAAAGAGGTGTTAAGAAGAGAACATACCACAAAAATGTGTTAGCCCAAGGGCATCATGTATTGTCCATACAAGTATTGCATGGAATTGAAATTGTCTTTGTCCTATTGGTCTAGAGATGTCATACATAGTGACCCCATTCCATAACACCATCAAATCATCAATAAGGGGCTCAATATATACATTCATATCTTTAACTTGGTACTTACCTAGTTGAACGAACAAAAACATTACATAATTATTATGACCATTTTGATGGATTATTTATAATAAATTAATTTAGATGACTATTAAATGAAAAAATACCTAGAACAATCATTGCCAATGTTATGTGCTCCCTCTTTATGGACATCCAAGGAGGAATGTTATTGTTGATAACAAAAATAAGCCACACCTAGTAAATATACCTCATCTCGCCAAACGGATTGACACCGTTTATTACCAAGGAAAACTTGAGATAACGAGGTTATTTTTTAAAGTGTGGCCAAGTTTCCTCTATTTCCTTAAATTTTGAACCATCTATAGGCATTTTCATAATGTCATCTCGACTTCTATTGTGTGAATGGTAATCCATAAATTCTACCAAGCTATTGCACCTGAATAATCGTTGCAGATGTGGAATAATGGGAATATACAGAAGAACCTTGCGAGGCACCTTTTTTGTTATTTGATCTGATCGATATCTACTAATATGACAACCAGGGTATTCTATTTCAAATTCATGCTATTTATGATATATAATATAATCATTTAGATATGCATGTATTGTTTGATACTCCATTCCAATATCTTTCATAATGGCAAATAATTCTCAGTATGAATGAGGTAGAATGTTTGATGGTGGTAACAAACACTCACCTATCAACTTAAGACCAAAAATATAATTTGTTAATATAAAGAATATTAATTGATACATGATTCACCCTTTGTTAACTATAAGGGAATTATGACTAAAAAATGAAAAAAGATGACATACCTTAACATACGTGTCATTGCTACATTGGATAAACCATTCATAACCTTCAAGTTCACCAACAACAATATAGCGGCAAGAAGAGTTGTTTGGGAGCCTTTGTATAAGGGCTTGTATGTCTTCTCAAGTATAGGTACATCAAGGTCATCTACATCATCATCACATCATCATCATCATCATCATCATCTTGATCATTGTGATCTTCTTCCATGGGATCAGTACCTTCTACTTCTATATTCACACCTCCATGTTCCCTCATTTGGAAATCCACATTCTCTGGATTGTCATGGTCCATAACATGAAACCCAGGGTGGTTGACCTATATCAAAATGATGACCTTAAATTAACCATGACCATGATGTCATCATCAAATCATGTCTTATGTATTTTATAAATTATTAAAATATATACCAATGGACTAAATTCATTTCCCCCTTCAATGTGACCATGTTGCCTACAATGTTCCTTAGGTGTTTTGATTAGATATCTTTGAGTCTTTAAGCCCTTACAAATTTTGCAAGGACAACAACATTTTCCATCACCTTTTCTTTTAAAGTTAGACCACAATCTAGCAATTGTCTCCCTATTTTGTTGTGGGTTGATATTGTCAAACATGGTCTTTCTTGAATGGAATGACTCATTGGTGGAAGAAGGATGATTTGTTTGCAACCTACAAATACAAATCATCAGTGAACAACCATTTTATCAACTCTAATTTTCTCAACACAAAGGGACATTTATCAAAACCATAGAAACTTGATTATTTTTATATGGAATACACCAAGGAGTACCATTAGAAATATTAACCATTTACAAACATGAAAAGTAAACCTAAATCAAATTACTCATTTTTTTATCAGCATGCGTAGTCTTTGTGTATATGAAAAATGAATGAAATATCAAGCTGAAATAAAATAGTGAACAAAATAGTATTCCACATAGAGTGAATGAAATATACCATCAAAATAAGGTGACAAAATACTGTCACCAAGAACAGACAAGAAATCAAAAAGGGACAAAAGACAAGAAATAAGAAAAATCATTATGACTATAGAAAAATGATTAAGACTATAATTGTTCAAAACCATTAGGACTCTAGAAAAATCATTAAGACTATAGAAAATCAAATTCTAGAAATGGAAGTTCTGATGCTTTTCCATTACAACAATTGAGCATTCATCATTTGGTATTGTGTATTCCATTTAAGTATGTCAGGCACAAATTTTTCCATTTAGATTCGACAAACATGCAAATTTGACCAAGCATTACTAGGAACTTGACCCCGCAGAAAATGGACTTGTGATATGATGTTCACAATAGTACATGTGTTGTGGGGTAAGGTCCCAGTAGTGCTTAGGAAAATATGCATGTTCATAATAGTACATGTACATATAAGAGTTGACCAAAGAAGGTATATGCACAAGTGACAAACATGCAGATTTGTTGACCAAGCATTGTTGGGAGCTAGACCCTACAACAAATGGATTTGTGATGATTTTTCACAATAGTACATGTGTTCCAAGATAAGCTCCCAGTAGTCCTTACACAAATTTGCATGTTCATCACCTGTGCATATGAAATGTCTCTAATGGTAGATACAGTCGCTAAACAACCATTTTGTCAACTCTAATTTTCTCAACAAAGAGGGACATTTATCATAGCCATAGAAACATGATTATTTTTAAATGGAATACACCAAGGAGTACCATCAGAAATATTGACCATTTACAATCATGAACAGTAACCCTAAATCAAATAGCTCATCTTTTTATCAGCATGTGTAGTCTCTGTGTATATGAAAAATGAATGAAATATCAAGCTGAAATAAAACAGTGAACAAAAAGTCAAATTCAAGGCCTAATTTATCAAGAGCAACAAATAATGTGAAACCCCATGATAATCAAAAAAAGAAACACGCTTTGTCAACAATGTTCAAAATCTTGTCACCAAGCACAAATATAAGAAATAAAAAAGGGACAAAAGACAAAAAATAAGAAAAATCATTAGGACTATAGAAAAATCATTAAGACTATAGAAAATCAAGTTCTAGAAATGGATGATTCTAATGTTTTTCCATTACAACAATTGAGCATTCATCATTTGGTACTTCTCGGTGTATTCCATTTAAGTATGTCAAGCACAAAGTATTCCATTTACATTTGACAAACATGCAGATTTGACCAAGCATTACTGGGAATGAGACCCGACAACAAATGGACTTGTGATGATTTTCACAATAGTACATGTGTTGTTGGGTCAGCTCCCAGTAGTTCTTAGGAAAATCTGCATGTTCATCACTTGTTTCTTTGGAAAGTTTTCAAATTCTGAGAAGAGGTATGAGTGGAGGCCAAAGAAGGGATATTTGTGAAGGTTTCATAGAGCTATGTTACAGGCTTGTTGAACGTTTTCATGTTGCAATTCCTCTCATAACTTCTTCTCCACTATGATTTTTTTAAAAAAATTTAATATTTTTTAATATAATAATTTATTTTTATTAATTTATTTTTTTATTTTATTTAATTTTATATTGAAAATCATAAAAAAAAAATTAAATGTTATAATTTTTCAAATTTTTTTAATAAGGTTAATTTTTAATTTTGTTTAATTTTATATTGAAAATCATATCGAAGTCATAAACAACAAAAACGTTCATGAGTCTATCAAAATATGTCCAATGTATCTACTTGAAATTCTAAAAACCTTTCAGTATCTACAATATCCCTCTATTAACCACATTTACGCATATGGTCCCAACAAAGTAGTGCACAAACTACACAAAGAAGGCATCGCAAAAACATGATTTCTTCTTTCGCCATTAAAGTAATCTTGGCGGCACTAGCTGCCTCTCGAGCCTTGTACAAGTTGCACTCATTTCCAACATCGGGTATAGATGTAGATGGGTTAGATGTAAATGTAGTTTCATCGACCCAATGAAAGTATTGACATCCACTATTTCCCTGCAATACCAATGTACATCACTTCTTCCTAAAATGATTAGTTGTCACATTATTTTTAAACATAAAATATAATTACATATTCAGACATTTTTCCTACTTGGGCAACCCCAAAATTGACGCCCGGGATTACTTGTTGTTTGTCATGTCTTCAACATGCAAGTGCCAACACCACATTGACACATAGGCACATTGACCGAAGTCATCGACGCTATTTCGACAAATATTGCATTGTCATTATTTTTTCATTCATACTAATTATAATTGCAAAAAAAAAAGACATACTAATGTAGACTTGCATATTTTTTAAATCAAAACAAAATGACAAACCAAAGACAACTATGCAATAAAAATAAATTACTAAGGAACCAAGGAACTAATTATAATTGCAATAAAAAGTAACATACTAATGTAGACAAAATCTCAAATCAGATTGCAACATGAGAATGTTCAACAAGCCTGCTAATTTTATTTTCATTTTTAAAATTCCTCTCATAACTTCTTCTCCGCTTCATAGCTTTCATAAGTATTTTTTGAGGTTTCAACTTGACAACAATCTTTGGTTTATTTTGTTGACAATCAGTTTAGACTGTTTAGGAACAGTTAAAAAAATAGTTAGTTGGTGTTTCAGATTTCATTTGTACGGACTGTGTCTATTTGGAAGCAATAAAAAATTGATTTCTAGCAATTTTTTGAAGTTTTCTTGATTTGATATCAACCATAAGCTTTCTTATGGTTGCATGATAGGTTTTAAGACATTAGATCAAGTTTGAACCTCTGTAACTTTATTTTATTGATTTAGAGTTTACTGTCTTGTAGAAGTTCACAAATTTGCTTTGGTTTCCACCATGGATTTGTAAGATCCATCCCCTTTTTGTACATACTATAACTTGGGGATGGATCCACATTTGTAACATGTATTTTTAACATGAATAATGCAGAAACAAGAGGAAGTTTGGAGTGATTAATGTTGGAGATTCTAATGGACAGTATTGGAGGGTTACATGCATGGTACATGGTTAATGCAGTAGGATTTCAAGCCATTGGAGGGGGTCTTTTTATGGTTGAATCCACTTAGTTATGGCCTAAGGATGGTGAATCATCCCTTTATTTAAAAGTATAGCATTGGGAGGTCATACATTGACGAAGCCCTAGATTATAGGGATTTTGCATATGGAGAGGTCTGAGGACCAAATTGGTTGTAGAATATGTGGTTTGGGAGAATTTGGTAACTCTTCTGAAAGTATCAAGGCCTGGGATGAAGAACTATGAGGGGTTGCTTTGTAAAATGAGTCAAATTAGCCCTCCTAGTTCAGGGACAATGTCAAATTTGAGAGGATTGGTCCAAAGCACCTATGGTTGATTTTTGGGTATGTGTTCAAGATTCCAAAAGGGTATTGGAATATTTGATTGGTTTGCATATTTTTGGGGGAAAGGTTTGAGAAAATATTTGAAAACCCTCGCTGTTGTACTGGTAGGATTGTGCAAGACTGGGCAATTTGGAGAAGAGGGATAGATTGCTTGCAAGAAGGAGTTTAGATGTTTCTGTGAAGATGAATGAAGCATTTTGGGATCCTTAGGAAGTTAGGATTGTTGGAATTAGGAGAGATAGGTACTAAGAGGGGAGGGGTGAATCAGTGCCCACAAAAACTTTAACTTACTAACCCTTTAGATCTACAACAACAAACAGTGATAACCTTCCAAAATACCTTGCATTTAACATATATATCATTCATTCATTCAACTTATGAAAGTAAATAACATGAAATCAACAATAAAATAGTCACATAACACAACTATTTTGGTAACACAGAAACCCTTGGTAGAAGGTAAAAACTGTGGTGGGGATGACACCCACAAATTCTTCACTACTATAGATATAAAAGGTTTGCCTATTAGGGCTACAATTTTTTATCACTTCTGGTGATCTTACCCTATTAAGAGTAACATATTAGATTAGCTAGATCTACCTAGTTATAGTATTTTAACAACACTAATGAAGTGTGCCCTCGATTAAGAGATTTACATAAGACTGTCAAGTCTACTCTATTAAGAGATTTAGCCAAAAACTCTATTACGATTGTTAGAAAGCAATAGGCAATTATCTACTTATGACAACTTGATTATCTGATACAGATCTATAAATTACTAACAAAATATCACCTTTACTATGATGTATCTCTGCTCTGAGCTGCCTAGTTAGCCTGCTCTGATTCTGCTTAATCTGATAAACTATTGAATATTGATCTGCTCTATCAACTGATAGACTTGAAGTTAGGCAAGTGCTTCAAGGGCTCCGTAATTTATACATCAGTTCTCACATCACAAATGATGCAAACAATCATTTATATGGCATACTGCTTTATGCCACTTAACAAAATTAGGTTACACACCTTAGACAAAAGCCTAAGATCTATGGTGTAGAAAAATGACCTAGATCGAACTATTACATAAGATATACATTGCATTTAATGAGTATCTTGACAATAAATATTCCTTGATCTTGGTAAACCATTTTTTGATCTCTTGTAACCGTTTGCATAGAAGAATGTGTCATTCCTGATTACTATGTTGTTTCCTATGATGATCAGTAAACACTGTATAAACTGCTCGGTGCATACTGGTGCTCGGTGTTTACTATCACTCAATGTGGGTGTCTGTTGGTGCTCAGTAAACTGTCTAATGCTCAATGTATAAGCTTAACTGACTAGTATGTTTTGCTTCTAGTTACCGACTAGCTCAATTTAAGTAACCAACTGATATTGTAGATAACCTTTGATACTAATGACAACCTTTAATGCTCAATAGAGATAACAATCTCCCCTTTTGGAATTAGTATCAAAACTTGAATGTATATAGACAAAATTTTCTATATATACCTTATAACTCTGTCATATACATATATACTTATCAAAATTTCTATTTACTCCCCCTCGGTGTATGCTCCCGGTAATATGTAGTATACGTAGCATCTATGTACATATTTGGCATATTGGCATATACATTGATTTCCCCCTTTTTGATAATAATGCCAAATACAAAAAAAAGCAAACTATATACTCACATCTTGTCAAAAATGTACTGAAGGGTTTTCTTCATAGACTCTAAGAGGTTTTCCCATTCCTCTTTCAAGTTGGTGAGAGTAATATGCTCAAGACTGACTTGTGCATGCATGTCAAAGATATTCTCCAACATAGAAATTTCTAGTGTTGCAACAAGTTATTCCGCTTTGACAATGTGTTTCTCAAAAATCTTAAGGTATGGAAGGAGTTTTATCTGTAACTCTGTGACCTAATTGGTGATATGCTCTTCTTGTTTCTTGAGATCTGCTATCAACTGGTGAAGTTCTTGAACTCGATGAATGTGCTTTGAGAAAGCTTGTGGCTCGGTGATAGCTGCATTTGCACTGGTATTGATTTCATCTTCCAGACCTTTGATCTTTTCACTGATCTCAACAATGAAGGTTTCCACAGTGCATAGCTTCAGTAAGAATTGACAAATTAACTGGGTTATAGATTTTATCTCAGTGATTACCTCAGATAATTTGACCTTGTTTAGTGCCACTTCTTGGCTGATTCTTTCTCCTAGTTTATCTTGAATTTTTTATTCTTCCCTTTCTTCAATTCATTTTTTAGCATCAATGTCTGGGGCATTTATCTTCTTGGTAAGGATAGCAAGTTGATCTATAATGGAAGTATCTTCATCAATGATCACTTCAGGTACTACCTATTGTAAGATATCCCTAACATCCATTAATATTTCCTTGCGCTTAGCTTCTTGCTTCAACTTTTCTTGTGCTACTTTTCTGGTACATAGTTCCCCATATTTTCCCAATTCTTTGGGGCTAAGGGTCCTCGGGTCACAGTCAAGTATTACTATAACTTCATCTAGAGTGACCGGCCCTTTTTCTTTCTTTTTCTTCTTCTTCACTGGTGCAAGGGGTGACTTCTTCATAATGGTGACAAGTACCTTGTCTTCTGCCTTTGGAGTATCTTTCCCGATTGACACACTCTCTTCCTTCCTCTAATCCTCAGTAACCTATGTATTGGTTGAGTGAGTGGGAGCCTTAGATGTGGTGTCAGGTGGAGTCCTCTCAGTTGCCTTAGGCTCATCTTGTGCCTTTGTTTCTATATTGGTTTCCTTTGTTCCTTCAGACTTGTGTGTCTCTACAGGTGTATCAGTGTCTTGTTTCCTTGTTGTAACTTTATGTTGCTCGGGGTCTAAGTCGTTGGGTTGTTCCTATGAAATAATTTCTACTACTTCTGCAAGTACAGGAAGCTCACCTGGTAATGATGTAAATGCACATTCAGTGACTTGAGCTTCATCTTGAGTGTTTGCTGGTGCAATATTTGTATCCTCATCATCCTTGTCATCAAGATCACCATTTGTGATGTCCTTAATGAGTACATCATCATCAATTTTCTTCTTCATTTGGATCTCTACTAGATCTAGTGTATCCTATGAAATATTTATGTCTTCCTTTTCTTTAGTGATATCAATTACCTTGATAATTGATATACCAGAGTCCTTTGACTTCTCTATTGCAGTATCATCAATGTAGATACCTTTTCCTTTGGAATTTTGTCTCTTTTTAGGTAGATTTAAGAATGCATTTTTCTCAGCTTGTTCTTTGGCTTTAAAAATTTATCTCCATAGGGCATCGCTAGTCTCATCTACATCTACCATTTTCTCATCTAGTATCATCATGGCTCGGTTCTTTATAGCAAATCTTACTTGATGATTAACCATGAGTTCATCAATTTCTGCTAGGCTTAGATGTGGGGCTGCCTGAACTAGAGATCTTTCTCTCTTTCTTTTCTCGGTGTCTAGTACATAAGCCCATTTTTTATTTATTCTTTCATCCAACTCCTTCGGTAATGATAGTGCAAATTCTAATGGAACTCTTTTAAATTTTATCATCATCTGGATGACTACCTCCTCAATCTTTGTTTGATCCTCATTTGACATTTTGTCAAATCTTCTAAGTTCTGGATCAGCAAGGTTGTCGTTCTCAATTATATCTTCAATGACTTCATCTATTGACCTTACCTTGTTGCTGACCACTTTGAATTGACTGATGTCATCTTCATTTTCAATATCCTTGAGCTCTTCTTTACCTCTTATCAGTCTTCTCCTTTTATTTGGTGCCTCAGCTTCAACCTTGGATCCTTTCTTTACATATGTTTTTGTCAGTGAAGATGCCTTTCATTTTATTACCTTCTCTACTTCCTTCTTCTCGGGAGGTGAAGTTGCAATTGATGATCTTGTCCATGCACCTATCTATACTGGTAACTACTTCTTCTTTGGAGCTTTAGGAGGAGGAACTGGTGTAGCTTCTTGTTCTTCATCAGATTTGGTTTCCTCACTATCATATGCCTTGTCAGCCAACATTAACTGTCCTTTGGTTGCCTGTTCAACTGGTGTCTCTTCAGATGAGTCAGAGACATCTCCAAATTTGGCTGATAAGTTTTTCTTCATCTTCTTTGCCTTCCTACACATTTTATTAATGGCCAATCCTGTCAAGATTCTTGACTTAACTTCTTCATAGGTTCCAAACCTAGTGGCCTTGGGGTCTTTTGGTAGTGCTAGTAGTGCTTCAATAGATTTCAAAGTGAAATTATAATTCATTTCATATCCCATAGGTGCTATCCATTTGATTCTAGGTTCAACTACTCTTATCATGGAATGATCTGTGTCTACTAGAAAACAAATATCCATCTCAACTTTCTTAACTAATTTCCATAGAATTCTACTTCTTTGATTCATCCTATTTTGAAATTCTTTAAAGTACTCATTAAAGTGTTTATTCAAATCATCTCCTAACTTGTTCATCTACTTGGTAATTTGTATAGTTATTAGTTTATCTGTTGTCCAACTTACTTTATCGACGCCAAGGAAATACTTCTGTATATAGAAAAATATACAAACAAGGAGTGAACCAAACTTACATGTGTTGGACTTCTTTGACCTTATAGTCTTCATGTTTTCCTGTAATTAGTTCAGCAGTATCTCTGTAAGATCAATCTAGTGATCTTTCTTCACAATTTTATATGCCATGTCTACTGCGCTATAGGGTATGTTGTTTAGTCTGCTCGATTGAAATATTTTGTACCCGATCACATCTGCTACAAATTTTACTATCAATTCTTTAATTGATGAAATATTCAATGCTCAACCATCCCATGCAGCTCCAGTGTTCTTCTCAACATCAGGTCAAGAAGAGCTTCAGAAAGCCTTCACCTTATTAGTTGTAGGGTAGCTAGTAACCCTACTGATCATTTTCTTTGTGACCTCTACTGGTTTATCCAACCAAAATTTCCCATCATGATACCAACTCAATACAATCCTTATCCAGACTATTTTGAAAGATTGCAAAAACTGTATGGCACAAGATAACCCTGATTTCTCAATCTGTTCATATCCTATTTTCAATTTTCCATCAGTGCCACACAATTCTTGATATGCCACAATAGTCTTAGAATATCCTACTTCTCAATTCTTGCAATGAATGTATGACCGTACATCTTATGTTAATAAAACCCTATCTGAGATGCTTGAAAAAGTGCCCATTGAATCTATTTGTGATGCAACCTTAGGGTGTTGTTTGTACTTAGGTTTGTCAAAATTCGCTCTAACAATTAGATTTACTTCTTCCTCAATGCTATGTGATTTGCTTACAGAGGATGTAGATGCCATAAATTGATTTAGGGTTTTGGCAAGCAGTAGGTAAATAAAGGGTTTGGTAGCAAATGTACTTACTTAGAATCATCGAATAGTGATGTCAGTTTTATCTACAGTAGCCTTGAATCCTTCTAAAAATGTTTTTAGCTCGAACTCTTTTCTATGAAATCTTCGCTCTTCGAGATCACAATGTAAAAATGAACTCTGTTTCTCATGTATTTATAGACTTTTCAATATTCCCGCTCAACCTTTTGTGCATTAAATGCTTGACCTACTTTTTGTTCATAAAAGTTGTTAGCTCAGTAACAACTATTAACTTTTGTCCGCTTGGTTAACACACAATTTCTTTGTTGGTTGATACGTGTGCTTGGTTAACCTTGAATAGTGATTACCGACGGGTAACCAACTCTCGGTCTTGCATTTACCAATTATGTAACTTTGCTAGCTTTTAACATATAAACCACAATGCATCTCTTTTCATGTAGATTTGGTATGTGCTCAACATATATGAGGAACTGTATGTAAAAGGTGATCATTTTGAAATGTCAGTTACATACATACCTATATCACCTTAAGTGGAGGTACCAATGTCACCCAATCCAATAGATGAGGTTTCACCGACAGCATTACTTGACTCAACATTCTCATTAGATGCCTTATTCCACATAGTGTTCCTTATCTTCATGATATCTGCAATAGTGTATCCACTCTCAAATACATGATTTTCCTTTGGTGCTCAGTCTCTGGAGTCCTTTCTTAAATGATTGACTTTATGACAGTGCATACATGCCATTCTAGTGCTTGTCCAGCTTCTCAATTGTCCAGCCCATCTTTACCTATTACAATTTTCTACAATGTGTCCATACCTTCTACATGCAACACAATTAGCCCATGTGTATAATCCCAAATATAAGATTTACCTTGTCTCTTCGGTTGATAAGGCTTGCACTGTGTTTTCTTCGTAGGAGTCCATACTTGTTTCATCTTAGCCTTACACTCTCATGCAGTGTGTCCATGTTTATTACAAGTATAGCATATTTTCTCCACAGTAGTATTGTTAGCAATATCATTATGTTTGGCTCTACACTCATAAGCTTGATGTCCAAACTTACCACAATAATAACAATATCCATTGAACTTAGGAGTGACAGGAGGTTTACCTTGTGTTTTTCTTCTACACACATTAGATGTATGTCTCGGTTTGCCACAGTGATAACATGTCAACATTTTAGGTCTTTGACTTTGATTGTTGTTGACTTGTTTAGCTTGATGTGATGATTCTCCTTCGTCGGTATAGCCTATCCCAGCTCTACTCCCAAATCTTCTTTGATTAATCAGAAAGTCATCAATCTTCTTTGAACTATCCTCAACCAATTTCTTCATTTCATTGTGTTGCTATTGAGTTTTCACTTGATTTCTTAGCTTCTCATTCTCCTCTTTGAGTCTTGCAACTTCTTCAAGATTTCTTGACAATTCTCAATTTACTCGGCTGACCTCTTGATTCACAGTCATCATTTGATTAGATACTTGAAAATGGCGATCGGTGAGTCTTTGTATTTCTTTTTCTTTTTCTTGAAGTTGTTCATTCATCTATCTTTGGTCATCAATAGCCAGATTCCTTTCTTGCTTGGCTTGTCTAGCATTGTTCATTGTCTCTACCATTCTCACCATCTGAGATTCTTAACCGATTTGTAGTGCTTTCACTTATTTGGTTAAATGTTGATTCTTTTCAGACAAATCAGAGATTATGCTTTCAGATCCATCAGAAATACTTCCAGAACTAGATCCAACATGATCAAATATATCATTAATTGCTTCTTCGTGATAACTGATCTCATTTTGTAGAATAGCCAGGTTCTTCCTTTCAACTAGTAATTTCTTCAATCCTTCCTTGGCTTCCTTGTACTATTCAATAAACATTTGCATCTGAATCTTTTGATTCTCAATAGTCTTTTCTAGCTTATACCTCTCCATGACTTAGATCTTTACCCTTCAGTGGTTAAACTATCAAATAAGAGAACTGAGCTCTAATACTAATTGTTGGAATTAGGAGAGATAGGTACTAAGAGGGGAGGGGTTAATCAGTGCCCACAAAAACTTTAACTTACTAACCCTTCAGATCTATAACAACAAATAGTGATAACCTTCCAAAATACCTTGCATCTAATATATGTATCATTCATCCATTCAACTTATGAAAGTAAATAACATGAAATCAATAATAAAATAGTCACATAACACAAGTATTTTGGTAATGCAGAAACCCTTGTTAGAAGGTAAAAATTGTGGTGGGGATGACACCCACGAATTCTTCACTACTGCAGATAGAAAAGGTTTGCCTATTAGGGGGCTACAAGTTTTGATCACGTCTGGTGATCTTACCCTGTTAGGAGTAACATATTAGATCAGCTAGATCTATCTAATTATAGGATTTTAAAAACACTAATGAAGTGTGCACTCGGTTAAGAGATTTACATAAGATTGTCAAGTCTACTATGTTAAGAGATTTAGCCAAAAACTCTATTAAAATTGTTAGAAAGCAATAGGCAATTATCTACTAATGAAAACTTGATTGTCTGATACAGATCTATAAAGTACTGACAAAATATCACCTTTACTGTGATTTATCTCTTCTCTGAACTGCTCGATTAGCCTGCTCTGATTCTGCTTAATCTGATAAACTTCTTAATATTGATCTTCTCTGTCAACTAATAGACTTAAAGTTAGCCAAGTGTTTCAAGTGCTTTGTAATTCATACATCAGTTCTCACATCACAAATGATTCAAACAATCATTTATATAGCATACTTCTTTATGTCGCTTAACAAAATTAGGTTACACACCTTAGACAAAACCCTAAGATCTAAGGTGTAGAGAAATGACCTAGATCGAACTATTACATAAGATATACATTGCATTTAATGAGTATCTTGACAATAAATATTCCTTGATCTTGGTAAACCATTTTCTGATTTGTTGTAACCATTTGCATAGAATAATGTGTCATTCCTTATTACTATGTTGTTTCTTGTGATCATTGGTAAACACTATATAAATTTCTCGGTGCATACTAGTGCTCGGTGTTTACTATCGCTCAATGTCAATGTCTGCTGGTGCTCAGCAAACTATCTGATGCTCGGTGTATAAGCTTAACTTACTAGTCTATTTTGCTTCTAGTTACCGACTAGCTCAATTTAACTAACCGACTGATATTGTAGATAACCTTTGATACTAATGACAACCTTTAAAGCTCAATAGAGATAACAAGGATAACCTTGTAAACAAGGTCCATGTGTTTGGTTGATGAACCCTATTGGTTGAGGGGTGCACTTGTATGGAGCATGAAGTAGGATTAACTAGTTTGGGTTCGAGATCCAAGGTGTGGAGTCTAGTGGAGTTAGGGTGATTGAATATTGACCTCTGATAGGTATATGGAGTGGGATGGGTCTTAGAGTAATCTTAGAATGAAGTTGAAGAAGTTTCTTTCATGGGAAGAAGGAAAGAATTTATGAAAACTACAAATAAAAGATTACTTACCACTAGCCTATCTATTCTACTAGTGGATATCTATTATGTCAAAGTGACCTATAGAAAAATATTTGTCACACCCCTAATATTGGAGTACAAAGATTTACTGGTATCTTTCTAACTAGGAGTCAAATATTGAAGGATTTCTATTTTTCCACTAGATATCCATTCAGCCAAAATGGCCTAAAACATAAAGATATCCATTCAGTACAAATGGCCTAAAATAGAATCTTAATGCCATACCTTAAATTATACCTCCAAAGATGGTTTAAAGATGTTGAAAAGGTGAAGGTCAGAATTAATATTTATATAGAAGAATCAATGAAGGCTGCCAATTTAAGAAGGAATAATAACTTAGAGTATACTAAAGAGGATAGGCTTATTCTTTAGGGATGGCCATGTCTGAAGATCGGGAATGGTGGGATAAGTGGTGTAAAGACAAATAAACCTATGAGAGACAAGGTGAAATAGAAGGCTCCTGAAGCTGATTGGTTAAAACATAACTTTGATGGGGCTTCTAAAGGTAACTCAGGGCCCTCTGGAGCAGGGGTTATAGTGGGAGATTGGAAAGGATATATTATAACTATTGCTGCTATGAAATTGGTCGATGGAACCAACAACATGACGGAAGAAAGGGCAGCTCTATTAGCTCTCAATGTTGCAGTTGCATTAAAAGCACATAGGATTCACTTGGAAGGAGATTCACAAATCATTGTCAATGCAATCAAAAACTAATCAATGACTTCTTGGCCCTTACAGGTAATTATTGATGAGATCAAACTTCTTTTAGAGTCCTTTGCAAATTTTAAACTTAGTCATATAAAGAGGGAAGGTAATCAAGAGGCAAATGTAATTTCTAAATGGGCTACTGCATTGAGCTATGATAATGCGGTCTAGTTTGAGCATTTCAATGGGAAGTATTAATATGCACTCTTCTTACATATTATATGTTTGATTATAATTTTACATTATCTTCAATTTCCATCCCCTGACAAATTCGAGGATGCCTTTTTTCTTGAAGATAAAAGTATATTTGATGTGATGTCATGTTTGAAGTGTAGGCTCATAGTGGATGAGTTGGTAGCGTGACATCATAATTTTTATTTCCTAACTTACGTATTTTTTGATTAGATTTGGCTCGTGTGTTTCAAGTTGGCAGTTGTGTTGCAGGTATGTATGCAGCCTTTCAAGAATTGATCATTCTCCTTAATGATGGCATCATGTCCTTTGGTGGTGGGTGTAAATGTTCATAATTATGGTGTCGGGGTTTTTTATAAATGCCAAGGAATTGGGCTTGTTTTCTACATTATCTGCTTCAAGCCGTTGGGTCGCTGCAAGAAGTTGGGTACCAATTCCGTGGAAGTCCACTTGGGAAAAAAATTGTAATAAGAAATGGACAACTAATTTTTACAAATCAGGCGCCCGTTTAGGTTCAGGAGCCCGATCCATACTCAAAAATAAGCACCCATTCAAAACTCAGGCACCCGTTTTGGAAATCTATTTCTTTTTTATTTTTTACCATTTTGTTTGTCATTTTCACTGTCAAACCATTTAGCAGAGCTTGGGTGGCCATTTCAGCTTCTCCTACTGACCCCCTCTACCATTTTTTTTTTATGTTCCAGGTACATACTATTATTTTTTATCATTTTTTTATGATTTTTGAAATTAAAACTTGTAATTTCAAGTTATTTTTAATTAAAAAATGTAGTTTAATGTTCTTTTTAAAATTATTGTATAAATTTAATTAAATTTTATGTTTCAAGTAGTTCCTTTAAATTTTAATTTATTTTGTAAATTAGCGTACCAAAGTAGAAAACGGTTAAAACTTTCAATTTAACCCTACGTAGTAAAACAAAAACGTTAACCTAGACAAAATTAAATTGCGAAACCCTAAGTAGAAAACCAAAACATAAATCTATACATGTGTAAATAAAATAACAAACCATCGGTAGAAAAAAAATATTTTTAAACAAAATTATTTCTCTCTCCTCTCTCTCTTCTCTTTCTCTCTCCTCTTTCTCTCTCTCTCTCTCTCTCTCTCTCTCTCTCTCTCTCTCTCTCTCTCTCTCTCTCTCTCTCTCTCTCTCCTATTTCTCTCTTTTCTCTCTCCTCTCTTTCTCTCTCTCTCTCCTCTCTCTCTCTCCTTTCTCTCTCCTCTTCTCTCTCTCTCTCTCTCTCTCTCTCTCTCTCTCTCTCTCTCTCTCTCTCTCTCTCCTCTCTCTCTCTCTCTCTCTCTCTCTCTCTCTCCTCTCTCTCTCTCTCTCTCTCTCTCTCTCTCTCTCTCTCTCTCTCTCCTATCGAGCTCTTTAAAAAATGTTAAATCATGTTCCTTGAATCAAAACCTTTCGAAACATAGAGTTTTAAAAACATCAAAAACCTTGGAATCTTTTTTCAAGCAGGTAGGTGTACATTCTTAAAAAAGAACATTTAAACATTTGTCTTGATTGTCTTTGTAACCTGTAAATTGTAAATAACTTATATGTTAATTTTTAAATTATGACATGTAATTAAATTTTTATTTATCTCTCTCTCTCTCTCTCTCTCTCTCTCTCTCTCTCTCTCTCCTCTCTTTCTCTCTCTCCTCTCTCTCTCTCTCTCTCTCTCTCTCTCTCTCTCCTCTCTCTCTCTCTCTCTCTCTCCTCTTTTGCTCTCTCCCATCAAGCTCTCTAAAAAATGTTAAAACATGTTCCTTGAATCAAAACCTTTTGAAACATAGAGTTTTAAAAACATCAAAAACCTCAGAATCTTTTTTCAACCAAGTAGGTGTACATTCTTTAAAAAAATATTTAAACATTTTTCTTGATTGTCTTTGTAACCTATAAATTGTAAATAACTTATATGTTAATTTTTAAATTATGACATACATAATTAAATTTTTATTTAAGTCTCTCTCTATCTCCTCTTTCTCTCCTTTATAATTTAGGTATATGTACTATAAGTTTGATTCATGTTTTATATATTTTGTTTAGGTCGACACCACCATGAGTCTTGGCATGGCTACAGGATTAAGCCAAATGCAGCCATTGACACTATCCTTTGAGGTCATGATTAAAAGTAATTTTTTAATGTCCATTGTGTATCTAGATATTTTACACCTAATTATTAAAAATGTGTACTTTAAATGTTTTTACAGGACTTGGTTGCATCCACTTTTGATGTAGCCGAGGGAGGACCTTCATGTCCCACTGAGGGTACTCAAGACCAGACAAAGCATGTTGATCCATCACAGCCCTCTTCGCGTGGAGTGAAGAGGACTACATATCAGCTAGATGAGTAGAGTCAGATTATGATGACTATTTGGACTGTTGTTATGATGATGATTATTTGGACTTGTGTTATGATGACTTATTGTCATATTATTTTTACTTGTTGTTAGAGTAGGACTTGCATTACATACTAGTCCACTTGTTATCATATATTGTACTTGAACTTGTTTTTAGAGTAGGACTTTGTTTTGTGATTGTATATATGTTATGAGTTGATATGATGGACATTATGATACATGTAAATTATTTTAGGACTTGTTATGTTATTTATCTTATTCATGGACTTTTAATCCTATTTCATGATTTTTTCAAATAGTGGTTTGATTGTAGATATATATGAGCTTATGTAATATGATCATTTTTAATATCAATTGTAATTAAATTTATCAATATACTTAAAAAACCATCTATCTAACAATGAGATCTATTAATTCATGTGTAATTGAGAAGAACAATATCTAGATACATTACAAGTAATATGAACACTTCGATTAACTATTAAAAAACCATCTATCTAACAATGAGATCTATTAATACATGTAATTGACAAGAACAATATGGATGTTACAAACTTAATATTGACTTTGATAATTAATTATATTAAAAACCATCTATAGATAGTTCAATGAGATCTAGATTATTTCATGTAATTGACAAGAAAAATATCGATGTTACAATTAATTTATGGATGCACAAATAAATCTATTATAATCTATTAAGTGAACACAATATGACCAATATGTGTAGTTTAATATTTAGAACAAAATTGGGTGAATATGTAACTATGAATTTAACTTAAATATTTAAAACAAAATTGGATACATTCATAAAAGTGAGTTCATGAACTTAAATTACAAAACCAAAATTGGAGGAATTGATGAAGGGTGCTCCCCTTAATACCACAAACACATAACAGAAATAGAGAAACAACAATAATAATATGCAACAACAGAAAATTGGCTTCTTATTATCTCCACAAATGTGGAATTTCAAACTTTCAGAATTACAATATGCAAAGCCACATGGGCATTCCCTTACAATATTCTGTAGGACAAAGCCTTGAATCAATACCCAGATCTACTACCCAAAATTGCCCTAGACAACACTACGGGCCTTCTTTATATAGGCAATTTCCACCGCCCGAGAAGGTTCTAGAAATTTAGCCCTTAGGGCCGACCAAATTTAGAATTATTTTATTTTACAATTTATTACATAAAAGTCAGCTCAAAATGAATTTTGAAACTCAAACAAAAATTTTGAAGAAAAATTATTTTCCACCATTTCAGGTGACCCAACTTCCGAAGACCATAAGTCATCACCTGTTGACCCGATTGGCTATTATAACCCCATTCTAGAAACACCACAGAGCGCTCTACAGGCTTGACCGGTGCAAAGCGCCCGTCACCCAAATTTTCAACCTCAGCTGGGGCCTCTAAAGCCTTCAAAACTGAGTTCGAAGTTTCTATACCCTGCTGCCAATACCGAAAATCTTCAATATCTTCAAAACTAGACCTGATCTAGCCATGAAACTTTGTTGGCAGGCTGATATGACTGAGATGAACCTCCACATGTAAAATTAGAACATTTCAAGATCGTAAGACCAACATACTAAAAATAGAAAGTTTCCATAAATAGCAACTCTGCACAAGATAGCCCTTATTGAATACAAAAATAGAAATATTTTTGGGTGATGCAAGATTGCTCTTACACCCAGGATGCTCCTGCATCAGACACCTGGGGTAATTTGAGAAGTGACCCTGTCATGACTCAGGTGTGCAGAGGAAAACCAAGACAATTAACCTCCTCCTTTGTTAGCCATGATGAATCTTCAACAGGTCGTCCTTTCCATTTGACCAAATACTCTTCATATGTCATGTTCCTTGTGCTTCTGCCAACATGACTGTCCAGTATGTCTTCAATCTCCTTGATATCTGAACTAGTTGCTAGAATACTCCACTGTGCTGCTGCAACCTCATCTTCAACACCTCCTTCATGATACTCTGTCAAATCTGAAATGTTAAACACTAGTGAAATATTCAGCTCACTAGGCAATTCTACCTCATATGCATTTCTTGAATCATGATTCTTCAATATCTTACATGGTCCAAACTTCTTCATTTTCAGCTTGTTATATGTACCAACTGAAAATCACTCCTTTCGCAAATGAACCATGACTTCATCTCCAGCCTGAAATTCCCTATGCCTTCTTTTCTCATCTGCCTTAGCCTTATACTGCGCATTCATCTTGGTAATATGCTTCCTCACCTCCTCATGGATGTTCTTCAAGTGTTCTGCAAAATCCTCAGCTTCAGCACTACTTATTTCTCTTTTATCTATCTTTCTCAATTCAGATGCATTTCTTGGACTACTTCCATATACAATCTGGAATGGTGATTTACCGGTGCTCCTATTGACAAAATTATTATATGCAAATTCTACCTGTGGTAAAATTAAATCCCATCCTATTGCCTTATCTCCAACCAAACATCTCAGCAGATTTCCCAAACTTCTATTCACCACCTCTATCTGTCCATCAGTCTGTGGATGATGTGATGAACTAAACTTCAAATCTGTCTTCAACTTCTTCCACAATGTCCGCCAGAAATATCCAACAAACTTAGTACCTTGATCTGAAACTATGGTCTTTGGCAAACCATGTAGTCTCACCACTTCTCTGAAAAATAATTCTGCTACATGAACAGCATCATTAGTCTTCTTACAGGGAATGAAATGTTCCATCTTCAAAAATCTGTCAACTATTACAAAAATTGAATCATGTCCCCACTGTGTCCTCGGTAAACCAAGAACAAAGTCCATACTGATATTCTCCCAAGGCTTCTCTGGTATAAGTAAGGGCTAATACAACCCTATATTTTGCTTCACTCCTTTTTCCATCTGACATACTCTGCAACTCTATACAAACTTCTTCACATGTTGCTGCAATTGTGGCCAATAATAATTTTCACTAACCAAAGCAAGGGTTTTATCACGACCAAAATGTCCCGCCAATCCTCCACTATGCTTCTCCTTGATGAGATTCTCCCTCATACAACTTCATGGAATGCACAACTAACTCCCTCTAAATAGCATATCATCCTGGATGATGAAATCCAACCATTTCATCCTGTCTAGAGTAACAGGTTCTGTACAAGCTTTCCAAGCTTCACCAAAATCAAGATCCTCTGGATACAAATTCTTGAGCTCCTTGAACCCAACCACCTCAATCTACATCTTTGTTAGCAATAGTTGCCTTCTGCTAAGAGCATCTGCAACCCTGTTAGACTTTCCACTTCTGTGTTTCAAAACAAATGTATAACTCTACAAAAACTCAACCCATTTCAAATGCCTCTGATTCAACTTTTCTTGACTATTCAAATATTGCAACGCTTGATGATCAGTATACAAAACAAACTCCTTAGGAAGCAGATAATGTCTCCACTTCTTTAATGCCTGAACTATAGCATAAAATTCCTGATCATAGACAGAATATTTTCTCTTGGCATCATTTAACTTCTCACTGAAATAAGCAACAGGTTTACCTTCTTGGCTCATAACAGCTTCTATTGTAGTACCACTAGCATCACAATCTACTTGAAACACCTTATTAAAATCTAGAAGTGCTAAAACAAGTTGTTCTGTAACTTTTTGTTTCAACAATTGAAAACTCTTTTCTGCCCCATTAGTCCACTTAAACTCTTTTCTATCCCCTCTCACTATTTCAGTCAAGGGTCCACAAATACTGCTAAAATTTTTCATAAAATTTTTGTAAAAGCTAGCCAAACCATGAAAAGATCTTACCTCAGTAGCACTCCTTGGAGTAAGCCATTCAAGGATAGCCTCTACCTTCTCTGGGTCCATTTTTAGACCTTCTGCTGAAACTACAAATCCCAAATACACTAACTCTTTCTTCACAAAATTGCACTTCTTTAAATTAATCAACAATTTCTCATCTCTCAATTTCTCAAATACCATACGAATATGCATCATATGTTCCTCCAATGTCTTGCTAAAAATAAAAATATCGTCTAGGTAAACAATGACAAACTTACCTAGGAATTCTTTTAGGACCTCGTTCATGAGCCGCATGAAAGTGCTCGGTGCATTGGTTAGTCCAAAAGGCATGACTAACCACTCATACAGTCCTTCCTTTGTCTTTAAGGCAGTCTTCCATTCATCTCCTTCTCTGATCTGAATTTGGTGATATCCACTCTTCAGATCTATCTTTGAGAAATACACAGCTCCACTTAAACAATCCATAATATCATCCATTCGTGGTAATAGAAACCTATACTTGATTGTGATCTTGTTTATTGCTCTGGAATCTATACACATCCTCCACTCTCCATTCTTCTTTGGTGCTAATACCACCGGTGCAGCACAGGGACTCAAACTCTCTCGAATCAACCCCTTCTCCAATAACTCATGTACTTGTCTGTTCAACTCTTCACTTTCTGCTGGTGTCATTCTGTGTGCTGCCTTGTTTGGCAAACTGGCTCCTGGAATCAAATCTATCTGATGACTGATCTTCCTTACCAGTGGTAATCCATTAGGTACATTATCAGATACAATATCCTAAAACTCATTCAACAAATCTACAACCTCTACAGGTACATCCTCTACTTCTTCTTTACCAACTTTTGGAATTAAAGCAAAACACACATGCTCATGCCTCATACCATCTAAGAATTTTCTTCCATCAACAAAAGTTATTCTTGCATTACCACATACCTTTTCTTCAGTCTCCTTCAATGGCTTTAGCTTATGTCGCACTCCATCCTTTGTCAGGGAATAGGTATTCGCATGACCATTGTGTACAACACATTTGTCAAACTACCACGGTCTACCCAATAACATATGACATGCATCCATAGAGATGATATCACATAGTACCTCATCTTGGTACCCACCGATCTTAAACTTTACCAGGCACTATTCACTGACCATGACCTTGTGGTCATCCTGCACCTAGGCAATCTGATATGGATGTGGGTGTTTCTGTCTGTTGAGCTTCAACTTTATCACCATGTCTTCTGACACCAAATTGTCAGTGCTTCCACTATCGATAATCACATCACAATATTTACCCTCACACTTGCATCTAGTGCGAAACAGGCTCCTCCTTTGTTCAGGTTCATTCTCACCACTCAGAAAGACTCTTCTGTTAATTAGCATTTCTCCTCTTTCAGCATCTTCAAAATTTGATGATCTAGCATCTTCATCTACATGTGCAACTCTGGCCTGGCCTTCATTTCTCTTGTCTGTTTTGCCTTGGCATTGAGGACATTCAAATGCCCTATGACCTTCTTCTCCATAGTGAAAACATGTTCCACGGAAGCCTCCTCTTCCAGATCCTTATCCTCTTCCTCTTCCTCTTTGATCTCTATTACTCTGATCCTACAAATGATTGGAATTATTTCCTCTCTGATTCTGACCACTACTGGCCTCATCCTTCTTTTTCGGATCTTCATTTCGGCCACCATATGACCGTCCACCAGATCTTCCACCATGATCTCTTCCATTTTTTCTGCTCTCAAACTTCTTGTTCAGCTTTTCTTCTACTTTTAGGGAAAACTGGTATGCCTCCTCAATACTGTTCATTCAAATGAGATTCAACTCCTCCTGAATGCTTGGCCTTAACCCATTAAGGTATCGGGCAACTTTCTCCTTATCAGCTTCTGCATGGCCTGTTCTGATGAGGAGTCGATAGAACTCCTCTGTATACTCCTGAACAGATCTTCCTGCTTGCTTCAAACTTTTCATTTTCTTTAGTAGGTCAAGCTCATAATCAACAGGAATGAACTGTCACTTCAATTTATCCACCATCTGATCCCATCTTGTGATTTTATCTTTCCCTCGTCTATTTCACTCTAATTAAATTTCTTGCCACTAGATCTTCACAATACCTTTCAATCTGGCCTTGGCAAATTTGACCCTATCAGGATCCTCAACATCTTCATACTCAAAATATTCCTCACATTCATTGATCCAGTCGATCAATTCTTCTGGGTTAAGATTTCCAAAAAATGTAGGAACCTCAATCTTAGGTCTTTTCCCAATCTTAAAAATTGCCCGAAAAAGTCTTTCTTCCTCCTAGTTCACAATTTTAGCTTCTCCTTCTTGATATTCTTCTTCAGCTTCATCTTCGCTTTCATCTCTGACATTAAGATTCATTCCTTTGCGAATCTCTTCTTGCAATGCTCGCACTTGTCTCTACAGCTCTCTAACCTTAGGTGTCACAGCACCAGCTCTTCTGCCACATTCTCTTCATGGAGGCATTTTCGTGATGCGCGCTAAAACCCTAACCACGATCCTAGTGTAAACTACCTCACAGTCGGCGATCTGTTTACACACTCAAGAACTCCTGCTCTGATACCACTTGATGAAGGGTGCTCCCCTTAATACCACAAACACATAACAGAAATAGAAAAACAACAACAATAATATGCAAGAACAGAAAATTGGCTTCTTATTATCTCTACAAATGTGGAATTTCAAACTTTCAAAATTACAATATGCAAAGCCACATGGGCATTCCATTACAATATTTTGTAGGACAAAGCCTCGAATCAATACCCAAATCTACTACCCAGAACTACCCTAGACAACACTACGGGCCTTCTTTATATAGGCAATTTCCACCGCCCGAGAAGGTTCTAGAAATTTAGCCCTTAGGGCCGACCAAACTTAGAATTATTTTATTTTACAATTTATTACATCAAAGTCGGCTCAAAATGAGTTTTGAAATCCAAACAGAAATTTTGAAGAAATATTATTTTCCACCATTTCAGGTGACCCAACTTCCGAAGACCATAAGTCATCACCTGTTGACCCGATTGGTTATTATAACCCCATTCTGGAAACGCCACGAAGTGCTCTATAGGCTTGACCTATGCAAAACACCTGTCACCCAAATTTTCAACCTCATCCGGGGCCTCTAAAGCCTTCAAAACTGAGTTCAAAGTTTCTATACCCTGCTGCCAATACCGAAAATCTTCAATATCTTCAAAAGTAGACCTGATCTAGCCATGAAACTTTGCTGGCAGGCTGATATGACTAAGATGAACCTCCACATGTAAAATTAGAACATTCCGAGATCGTAAGACCAACTTACTAAAAATAGCAAGTTTCCATAAATAACAACTCTGCACAAGATAGCCCTTATTGAATGCAAAAATAGAAATATTTTTGGGTGATGCTGTTGGAAACAATTGTCTCAAGGAAATTGCTACTCAATTATGTATTGTCTTTGATGTCACACTATGTCATAATCCGCAGCAATCTGCTTATACCGAGCTCAGTCGGTCTGCCTGTCAGGGATATTAGTGTTTACCGAGTTCACTCGGTTGCCGAAGAAAGTCTAGTGTTTACCGAGTTCACTCGGTTGCCGAAGAAAGTCTAGTGTTTACCGAGTTCACTCAGTTGCCGAAGAAAGTCTAGTGTTTACCGAGTTCACTCGGTTGCCGAAGAAAGTCTAGTGTTTACCGAGTTCACTCGGTTGTTGAAAAAAGTTAGTATTTACTGAGTTCAATCGGTTATCAAAGGAGAAGGATTGTTGGTGTTTACCGAGTTCCCTCGGTCTCTGGAAAATTATAAAAGATATGGTCACCGAGCACTGTCGGCCTTTGAAGGATTTTTGCAAATAGAGTTTACTTAATTCAGCCGACTGTTATACTAATAAATGATGATTTGACTAATCCAAAATCATATAAATAAAAGGTCAAATGTGAAAAGTAATGAGAATACACAATAGAAGATTTACAGAAGAAGAAAAGGAAAGATATATGCGAGTTTGTGAAGGATGTTCAGATATCCTTGAGGAGCAGCAGAGATTTATTCGATCAGAGAGGATCAGACTTATGCAGAACAGAGATCTGTAATCAGCAAGACAGTTGCATTATTATACAGGTCACTTTTTCATTGTTACCTTCTTATCATTGTAACAGTGAATTCTAAATCTCTTAACCGAGTTGGTTTAACAGCCATAATATAAATCCTCTAACAAGGTGACAATTCCATTGAATTGTTTTCAAGACCTCTTACCAGGCCACTCCTAGCAGGGTGTTTTAAATCCTCTAACAAGGTCACACCTAACAGTGTGTTTTGTAACCTTTTACCGGGTTGGCTTCTAACCGGGCATCACTTCAGAAAAGTGAAAATCAGTATCTAGATACATTGGTGGTTTTTTCTCATATTGGGTTTCCACGTTAAATCTTGTGTCTCTTGTGTTCTTAATTGCTTTCTCAATCATTTACATGCACTGATGAATATCTAAAGATATTATTGCTAATACTTTCTGCATCTTCAAAGTTACTACGATCTACTTACCGAGTACTAAAACAGACAACATTGTTAAGATATCTTAAAGGATCTGCAAAGAATTAATAGTCAAGGTTTTATGGTTGACTGATTCACCCCCCCCCTCTCAGTCACTTCATCCATATTCCATCAGATGCAAGATTGCTCTTACACCCAGGATGCTCCTGCATCAGGAATACAAGAGTACATTGTATTGCATAAATAGTTCATGCCTATGTTCTTCCAGACATCCTGCATCATAAAAATAAATGTTGAAATGTTAGAATTTATACAAGTTCATTTAAAGTCAATTTTAATTTATTTCAAATCTATATCTCTAAATTATAAATTATGACACTTCAAAGAAGACATAGATATTTATATTTAGAAAAACATATATAAAAATACATGACAAATTGAACCAAAACTTACATGTATAAATTTGATTCAACCTAATGTACCATCAACATCCTCTTTTTTCTGCAATGTGTCTATGATTGCCTCATGCTCTTCCATTGAAAGTGTCCATAATATTTTATTATCAGGTCTCCTTTTGTATCTTTCTAATTTGATATTTGTTGCCACGACCAAATGGGAAAAGTGCATAATCTTCTTTTCTAATTGGTAGTCTTCAAAAGCTGGTAGACCATTCCTTCTTGTTAGGTATTTGCGTAGCCATGTACCAACTACCACAATAGACCCAATTGGATACTGGAAATCATCATCATCTACTTGATGACATATCAACTTTTTCTTAGGTTCTACACATCAAGCTAACCAATACTCTATCTTCTCTTGATTATCCTCAAGTGCAACAACAACATACACATGTCCTGTAAAAAAAATTAAGTACATGCACAAATAAAACTTTTTTAAAGGTTTATATTTCAAATATAATCATAAATTATATGACATACACATGTAACTAATATAATTTAAATTTTTATAATAAATTGAATTAAATTACCAAGATGTATGAGTTCTAAAACATGATCATAATCTTCTGATGCAAAGGCGTGATCCAGGTCTTCATTTATTGTATCATCTGCATCTTGTGTCTCACTAGGTGTTAAAGATTTTTGTTTCCATTCTTCAACCCATTATGTATTCTTGCATTCTTCCCATTTACCTACAATACAAAATTGACAAAAATATGCAAGCTCCCTAGTCCATATAGTCTAAGTGTTAGAATTAGAAGTCCTAAATGAATGTCATTTAGCAAATCCGATGATTGTATTACAATCATATCTTGAAAGGATATTCTTCTCTTCAACTAGCCAAAAGAAATGTTTGATTGTTGAGTTATGACTTGAGGACTATAGATAAACTTGTTTTACACCATTCAACAATTGCACATGCATCTTTAAATTTTGATTTTTTCTTAAATTTGAGTTTCTCTCTATAAAGGGCTCTCTTAACACATGCACTGGCACCATCATGTTCTCCCTTTTTGTGTCCAGCCTCAAAAAACTCTAGATATGTTGGATATTTATTTTCTTATGTGTCCTACTCAACCAATAAAACATTCTAGCATTCTTGAAATGCCCTGTGCAATTACCTAACCATATTAGATGTGTTATATGAATTTATCTCTCCCTTAAATTTTCATAAAATGTCTTAAATCAATACTAGACAAACTCTGATGAGTGTAACTTATTATCACTCATATAGAAATGGTACTCTCTCAATTTTTTTGATCCTCTTATATACTATTAGGTGCATGCCTATAGACAATATGAACAAAAATTGTTACTTGCACTGAATTATAATATTGTGGTTGGATCTCATCTTGTGGTGCAAGCGTGTAGTTCTCTGCAAAGTCAACAATAGAAAGTATACTACCAATTGGAAATGTATTCTTGCATATGTGAAATTTTCCATCAAGCCATCTACAATTGTGAGAGTGTTTCACATATTTAGGTACAACCTTACTCTTGAATTAATTCATAAAAATATTAACACTAAGTTTTTGAGTTATTAGGTCACACTGTTTTCCAACTTTTCCATCCTTCAATGGATACTCAATAGTTTTAAATCTTTGTACATCAACTAATTATTGTCCAAAATCAAATGAAATATTTTCATGCAAACATTCATCTAATAATGTAACATTGCCACATACATCACATACACTAGAAACACATGCATTCAAAGGATAAAATTGCTCATTGTGTGGGTTATAAAACAAATTTGATATAAACTCCTTTACAGTTTGAGGTGGTATATTTATACCACATTCCTGCAACATTTCATTAGTATGCATAGTAGAACATATAGATCAAAAATATCATAATAATAACAAAATTGAACATGAGTTTTGAAACACAAGTGATTATTTCTTTGTTAATCCTTACATACCATGGTTTACATTTTTTAAAAGATCTTTGACTAATACTAATAGTTAACACCCTATCATCCACAAATTTTTAATACAATTCTGTTTGAGTCATATCTAAAAGGTGTTTTAGATGTGGACCATGAACTTTTGAACCAACTCTTAATTTAAGAACATCTCTGGCATTATGGGATACTCTTGTATTATCGTGCCAAAAATTTTCAATCAAATTTTTAACTTCACTAGTAAGTTTCATGTCATACCTTGGGAGTCTTCCACTGAAGGTCCATAAATGGTTTGTTGGATTACTTTTAAAGTTAGCTCTTCTCTTTATAGCTCTTGCTAAAGTGTTACAATGAATATTAAGATATCCACTTAGGTTTGAAATCATTCTTTTATCAATGGTAGTTTTGTTTACTAAAGCTATTGTTATTGCTCGTCGTGTTGCATTACTATCTTTAGAATGAGTTTTCTTTCCAATTATGTCAAAGGCACTAGCAATAGTTGATACAATTTTTTTTGGAGACTCATCCTTCTTCTTAGATTTCACATAAATGCCTAACATCTTCATCATTTTTCATGTTTTAGACATTTTAATTAATTGTAACATTAATTGACATTGAAATCCAAATTTCTTATTACAAAAAAATTGTCTAAACAATCTGCTCGCATGTGTCCTAATCTATCTCCATGAAAGCAAACCATGTAGATTGTCTAGCACATAATTTTTTATTTAAAATTGTTCATTTATTTCATTATCATTCAAATAAGTTTCTTTCTCAATCGGTGTTTCTATGTTTACATCCACATTGTTAATTTCAATTTCAATTGGTGTTTGATTTTCAGTTTCATTCAAGGTTTGACTTTTAGTTTCTTTATCACTATGATTAACATTATTAATTTGTGAAATTTCATGTGCAATTTCAGTTAATCTATTTTCAGGAATAAAATTTAAATCATTTTAATTGTAACCTGCTACTAGCAATTCATGAACTTCACTATTAGAATAAGTTACATTTCGATGTGAAGACATACCTGTATCCAATATTGGATTAGAAGATACACCTGAATTTTTTTCTTCAACCTCTACATCCATTATGGTGTCTTCATTGTCCTCCTCTTCTGAAACAATTGTTGAACTCGATGCTCCAACATTATTCAGTAAATGAAGTCTTTCTCTTCTTTCTCCTTGTCATTTTTCCTCCTCTCTATTTGATGCAACCTCCTCAGCTGTCAGAACTTTTCTTAGCCTCTTTCTACGTTGGCTTGATCCTTATATTTTTGCACCAAGATTCGAGTTCAAATAATTCTTTTTGAATGTCAGATCCAAAACAAGATAAAGGAAGAGAATGTTGATCCAAATATTCTGTTTGCCTAGTACGGATCGTAAAAAAAATGATTGAAAATTCATCAATCATTGAGATCATGCCCACAGTACTATTTTCTAGTTGCAACGACTCTTTATGAAACGAGCGCCCGCTTTGTAATTTCACAAAATGAGCACCTATTTTTTAAGTTTAAAAATATGGGCACCCATTTTGTAAAACTATGAGCAGGAACTATACTCGCTGGTTTGGTTTTTTGTTCAGGAAAAGCTTGGTGGGACCAAGCCTATGCTTGGCCCTACAAAAATATGGCTAAGGCATTTCAGTATAAAATTTTTGTCTTGCCATAATTTTTTCAACACCTTCCCGAATGAATTTTTTGATGAAATGAAAACCCATTTTAGCTCTTATTGTGCAGATTATAATAATATAAATTTTATATTGATATGATAAATTTTAATATTTTTACAATATTTATTAAGCCAACATGGTACCTAAACTTGAAATAGTAAGGTTAACTAAAACTTTAATAACTTTTTTAATTTTACATTTTTTGAAAACTGAGTTACATGACATCAATCTACATAGAATTTCTTTCAAATTTAAAAAAAATTGAAAAAAAATAAAGTTATCATCAAATTATGGTGGTCGTACACGAGAGGTTTCAAAAATGTACTTTATAGTCATTTAAAAATTAATAAAAAAATAAGATAAAATATTCTCATCAATCTTCGGTGTGTTAGGTAACTTTTCCTAAAAGGATTCACAAAAATACATTCATTTACTTCAAAAAAGGGTCATCATACACGTGTGAGGTGTGGTCCTAAAACAGGCATTTTGAAAAAATGGTTTTTAAACATCCATACTAAAATTCAATTTATACCATGTGGGTATTGAAATAAATTACATATTTGAAAACTAGACTCCGAGCACTAAATTTTATGGCACTGAAGTTTTTCAAGATTCAATCTTTAAGTGCCTCAAATTTTGACATCAATTGACATAAATTTTGAAAAATAGAGAAAACACTTCCACTTTTTGGCCAAAAGTGGGACTCAACTTCTTGCAGACACCCCGTTACTTTTTCTTGGTGTAGCGATGGAGGCAGCATTCTCAGTGGATACTTCAAAGTAGCAAAAAGGTTTTAAGGGCCCTATTAGTAAGGAATGGATGGTTGGGCTACTACTTATAGAAGACCTGGTGCTTGCAATGGTAGCCATTGATGTTTTAGGGCCCCAATTCCAAAATAGGAAAAGGAAATGGTGGCTAAATGTGGATGTTGTGTTTATGTTTGTGGCGTGGGCTTTGGAGTTGGGTGAGGAAGCTGAGGTTAGACACATCATGTCACTACTCTTTAAGAGTGAGTTGATGCTGGAAATGGATCAAATCCTTGAGTGGGCTGTGATGAACTAAAACTGATTTAGAACCTAAATAAAGAATTTGTGATTAAAGATCACTGAGGAGTTTCTAATTAGATATGCAAGGTGATTAAATCAGTATTATGTTGTCAATGATGTCAACTAGTTTAACAGTACTTATCTTGTAAGTTACTATACTGAAACATCTAAAGAAAGGTGAAAGAGATGAAGAACAAAAATATCTACATGAGGAAGATGTATAGATCAGATGAGGATAAGGAATACATTGAGTAACTTGTTGATGAGTCTATGACTTGATGATAATGACTTCATTATGTTGCATTCATCTATGATGAAGAATAGAGCCGAAAGACACAAAGCAGTGTTGTCGGTAAATGAAGCATTCCAGTATACACCGACGGAGTGTAGTTATACCAAGCACAGTGTTAATCGATCTTGTGTTCACTGACACATTTCTTTGTTAACTGATCAGAACAGAAAGGAATTAAATGATTAGTTTAGCTGATAAATTAATGAGCTGGAAAGTGTATGAAATCGAGGTAACAGATAAGGTTTGTTATGAAGATCGACGGCTAACATAATTCAAGAAAGATCTAATGGAGCAAATTGAAACATGTTACTCACACATCAGCTGAAGAAGGTTAAAGTGGTAAAATCAATGAATGAGATTAAGCGGCAAAATATGATGGACAAAAAGAAAATGATTTACTCATCTATATAAGAGACATTGATTTCATTGTTGAAAAAATGTTGAAAGAAGAAGATACTACAGAATTATTGCGTGAACAAGTTTTCATTCATTCTAATCATACTGGTTAATAAGAATTGAACTACATAACAATTACCGAGCTATAGAGAGTAATTACCAATGGACAATAAGTTGATATAGTATTGAATCTGAAGTGATATATTGATCAGAAATATTTGAATGAGCTGAACATTGATTTGTAAACTGCAATTCAAGTTGTTTCAAGGTAGATAATCTACTGTTACATATTTAACCATTGTACACAGGCAAATCTCTTAACCGAATGGACTAAGAAAGTCTTTTGATGTTTCATTCATAGAGTGAACATTGTTATCCTGTCAAACCCAGAGTGACTGTTGGTTGGACGATAACTTTTGGTCTAAAATCCTCTAACAAGGTCACACCTAACAGTGTGTTTGTAACCTTTAATAGGGTTGGGTCTTCACCGACCTCACTTCAGAAGAGTGAATATTTTTTAGTTTTCGGTCCCAGGTGGTTTTTCCCTTCATAGGCTTTCCATGTTAAATCTCTTGTGTTATGTGTTGATTGTGATATTTGTTTGTTATCATACTTTGCATATTACATGTTAGATTTGATCAGTAACTACTATAAGTTTTAGACTGATAATCGATAAAAGCATAGACAATGAAAGTATTTTATGTTTACCAAGTAGCATAAGTTGAAGAATTTGTTTTGGATTATACATTTTTTTTTGGGACACTGGATAACTCATTCACCCCCCTCTCAGTTATTCTAATAATTGGTATCAGAGTTGATCTTTCTTAGAACAGAGTTTTAAGGACTCCAGCATAAAGATCTCAAGATGTATAAGAGGGAAGTGTCAAAGCTAAACAAAGAGAACTTCATAGTATGGCAAAGCTGGATGAAGTTGCACATATCTATAATTGGGAACTCAGCACTTGAACTGATGCAGAATGGCTACATTGAACTGATGTCTGGTCCCTTAACACTTGATCAACTAAAAGATAGGCATGAACACAATATTACTATGATGGAACTTGCTGTTTCTTGTACCGATGCTGAATTCAAAGACATTAAGGGATGCACTACTGCCAAAGCCATGTGGGATAAACTGACTCTAATATATAGTGGAGATTTGAATGTTAAAAGAGCTAGAGCAGAAAGCCTAAGAGGTCATTTTGATGATATGAAGATGAAAGAAGGTGAGAACATTGTGCAATACACAAATAGAGTAAAAGAGGTAGTACATGCTATTAGAGCATCAAATGGAATTATTGAGGGTAAAATAGTGATAAGCAAGATTCTCAAAAATTTGTTGTTAGTTTATGCAATCAAGATCTTTGCAATTCATGAAACAAGAGCTACATCCAACCTTACTCTTGACACACTGATCGGTAAGCTTACAACCTTTGAATTGAATAACTTTGACAATAGTGTTGTACCTTTTGTTGAATCTACTTTCATGTCTTCTTTGAAGATTGGTAAATCTAGTAGCAGGAATATTAAGAATAATGATAGTGATAGTTATACTGATGGTGAACTTGATGAGCTTGAAGCTCTTATGGCCAGAAGGTTACCCAAAGGTAAAGGAAGGTATAGAGGTAAGCTACCTTTGGCATGCTTTAATTGTAAAGAAGTTGGCCACATCACTGGTAGATGTCTGAATAAGAAAGATGATGATAGATCCAAAGACTGATCCAAAGGGAGCTATGGGTGAAGAGTTAACAGAGGCTACCAACACAATAGAGATAACTGAGATAGATATGATAAAGGGAAAAAGGTATGTTACATAGCCGAATATATTGAATCTAAATCTGATACTGATGATGATGTAAAAGTAGTATTTGTTGCTATGAAAGATGACTCAGAGAAAGAAGAGAAACATGAAGAAATAGCACTGATCTCTAAAGTAAGAAGAAATGATACATGGATCATAGACAGTGGCTATACACATCATATAATCGGTGATGTAGAGAAATTTGATCTACTCAATGAATACGATGGAGGATCTGTTAGGATGGGAAATGATGCACCCTGTATGGTAAGAGGTAAAGGTTCACTAATGATTAATGATAGAATAAAATGTGAAAATGCATATTGGGTAGATGGACTGAACTATAATTTGTTAAGTGTGGCACAGCTGAATAATTCAAGCCACTGACTTGCTTTTGAGAGAAAAAAGGTAAAAAACTATGATGATGGAGGAAGACTTGTCAGAACTGGTACACAATCTAGAGGTAATCTATTTTATCTTGATATTGATTAGTCTTCTTGTTTATTAATGAAGGATGAAGATGCATGGTTGTGGCATAAAAGGTTATGCCATGTGAACTTTGATAACATGATCAAGATTAGTAAGAAGAAAATAGTTAGAGGGTTGCCTAACTTTTCAAAACCTGATCATGCTATGTTTCATGAATGTTAGATAGGTAAGATGACTAAGTCTATTTTTAAAAGAAAAGACTACTCAACAAAGAAGATACTTGAGTTGGTTCATACCGACCTATGTCATCCTATGAGAACTCAGAGCTATTATGGTGATAGATACTTTATTCTTTTTGTTGATGACTGTACTAGACTGATGGCAGTTATGTTCTTAAAAGAAAAATTTGAAGCATTTAAGATGTTTAAGTGGTATAAGGAAAAGGTAGAAAAAGAGACTGGAAAAGAATTAAAATGCTTAAGATCTGATATAGGAGGTGAATTTATCTCTGATGAATTTACTAATTTTTGTAATGAGCATGGTATCAAAAGATAGGTCTTTGCACTGAGAACACTTCAGAAGAATGGGATTGTTGAAAGAAGGAATAGGTCAATAATTGATTGTGCAAGAACACTAATGCTGCAAAAGAATATTTCACGGACATACTAGAGGGAAGTTGTTAGTACAGCTGTATATGTGCTTAATTGAGTATAACTGAAGGACACCAACCGGACACCCTATGAGCTATGGTTTGGACACAAACCTACTGTAAGTTATTTGAGGAATTTGGAAAACAAATGTTTTATTCTAAAAGATGAGAGAAACGGGAAATATGATTCAAAAGGTGATGAAGGAATATTCTTAGGATATTCTACTAAGAGTAAAGCATATAAATGTCTGAATAAGGTTACAAATAAGATAATTGAAAGTACTAATGTCTGTGTTGATGAGTTTGATGACAAGAACATAGAGGAAAGTAGAAAGGAACTAGAAGACTATGGTAGATTCACATACATTGAACATCTTGATTATCTACCGAAGTTGCAACCTATGATAACTGGTCAATAGGAAAATAACCTCGAGGAACAGGAAAGGGAAACTGATGAACAAGATGGTGCTACTCAGCAAGCACATGAACCTGAACAGGATGAAAAAGAAAGAAGAAACTAAGTACTAGCTATTTTTGTCAGAAGACATCATCCTGAGACACAAATTATTGGAGACAGACAAACTGGCATGCAGACAAGAAGCAAAGCAAGACAAGGTACATGTCTAGTTTATGAATTTGAACCAAAAAATGTGAAAATTACATTAGAGAATGAGGAATGGGTCAATGTAATGAAAGAAGAAATAGAACAAATAGAGAAGAACAAAACCTAGTCCTTAGTACCCTGACCTAAAGATAACAATGTTATTAGTACTAAGTGGATATTCAGGAACAAACTGAATGAAAATGGTGAAGTGACAAGAAATAAAGCTAGATTGGTATGCAAGGGATATGCAGAGGAAGAAGACATTGACTATGGTGAGACATTTGCACCCATTGCTAGATTGGAAGGAGTTAGAATGCTACTTGCATATGCTGCACACAAGAAATTTAAAGCTTATCAAATGGATGTGAAGTGAGCATTTCTGAATGGTATACTTGAAGAAGAGGTCTACATAGAACAACCTAAAGGATTCATTGATCCAGACAACAAAGACATGGTATGTAGATTACATAAAGCTTTATATGGTTTGAAGCAATCATCGAGAGCCTAGTATGAAAGGCTACATACTTACTTGTTAAGTATTGGATTTGTAAGAACTAGTGAGAAAAACAATTTGTACATGAAAGGTGATACTGATGACACTATTATTATTGCTAAAATATTTGTTGATGATATTATTTTTGGAGGTCAAGATCACGTATGTAAATATTTTTCTGATGAGATGAGAAAAGAGTTTGAGATGTCTATGTTCGGAGAGATTAAATTCTTTCTAGGACTACAAGTGATTCAGCAAAGTGATGGGATATTCATCTCACAATTTAAGTACATAAAGGAAGTCTTGAAGACATTTTGCATCAAAGATGCTAAACCTGTGGGAACACCAATGGCTATTGGAAGTAAATTGACAAAGGAAGATGAAACTACAGAGGTAAACCAGACACTTTACCGATCCATGATTGGTAAGCTAATGTATGTAGTTCATAGTAGACCAGATATAGCACATGTTGTGGGAATTGTTGCTAGATTTTCTGCTAACCCTAGAGTATCACACATGATTTCTACTAAAATAATCTTAAGATACCTAAAAAAGACAGAGGACTATGGATTATGGTATCCTAAGGAAGGAAATTTTTAACTGAAGGTCTATACCGATGCTGATTGGGCTGGAAATGTGGATGACAGAAAAAGCACCACCGGAGGAGTATTCTTCTTTGGTGAAAGACTTGTAACCTAGAAAAGTAAAAGGGAGGCTTGTATTTCTTAGTCTATAGCTAAAGTAGAGTATGTTGCTACTACTACTAATTTCTCAAACATTGCATATATCAAGCAAGTGTTGGAAGGAATGAATGAGGTAATCACTGACCTGGTGATTATATACTATGAAAACACAAGTGCTATTAATATTTCAAAGAATCTAGTGATGCACTCTAAGACAAAGCATATATCAATTAAGTATCACTACTTAAGAGAAGCAAGTGAAGTTAGAATTTGTTACATCTAAAGAACAACTTGCAGATATCTTTACAAAGCTTCTACCGAAGGACACATTTGAATACTTGAGGACTAGACTTGGGGTCCATCCCCTGTCTATCAGTCACTAATGTGATCTGGATGTTGCATCATCTTACACTTATCAGAAGATCACACATGTTGATGCAGCATAGTTCACACTTTGGATACTGTTCAAGGTTGTGATTAAGTTTGAAGAACTAAAATAGATTGGTATATCAGTATACAAAGATACAAAGATTGTATTGAACAACAAAGAGTTACTTAGCTACTATAGAGCTAATTATTTGTTTGTTTCTTTAGCATTTTTGTCAAAGGGAGAGATAAATAATATGAAAGGAAAGTTAAACATGCACCGATGAGAACTATCTAAGGGAGAGATAATCTGAAAGAAACAGAACATTGAAGATCAGTTACAGAGAATAGGAACAGGAGAGTTGAAAAGATCATATCTACAGAATGACAAAGTTGTATTTTAAAAATGTTGGTTAGTAATGTAGTGATTAAACATATTAAGCTAGGGAGGGCATGTACAACATTTGTTCACAGAGTTGTAGAATACATGTTTGGTATGTGTATGGTACACTTCATATTACTTGAGTTTCCATCAATTCCAAAGGGAGAGATTAATGAACTACAACTGATTTAGAACCTGAATGAAGAATCTATGATTAAAGATCACTAAGGAGTTGCTGATTAGATATGCAAGATGAATAAATCAGTATTATGTTGTCATTTATGTCAACTAGTTTGACAGTACTTATCTTGTAAGTTACTATACCGAAACATCTAAAGAAAGGTGAAAGAGATGAAGAATAGAAATATCTACATGAGGAAGATGTATAGATCAGATGAGGATAAGGAATACACTAGGTAACTTGTTAATGAGTCTATGACTTGATGATAATGACTTCATTATGTTGCATTCATCTATGATGAAGAATAGAGCTGAAAGACACAAAGTAGTGTTGTCGGTAAATGAAGCATTCCAGTATACACCGACGGAGTGTAGTGTATACCGAGTGTAGTGTTAACTGAGCTTGTGTTCACTAACACATTTCTTTGTTAACTAAGTAGAACAGAAAGGAATTAAATGATTAGTTTAGCTGATAAATTGATGAGCTAGAAAGTGTATGAAATCAAGGTAACAGATAAGGTTTGTTATGAAAATCGATAGCTAACATAATTCAAGAAAGATCTAATCGAGCAGATTGAAATGTGTTACTGACACATCAGCCGAAGAAGGTTAAAGCAGAAAAATCAATGAATGAGATTAAGCAGGAAAATTTGATGGACAAAAAGAAAATGATTTACTCGTCTATATAAGAGACATTGGTTTCATTGTTGAAAAAATACTAGAAGAAGAAGATACTATAGAATTATCGTGTGAACAATTTTTCATGCATTCTGATCATAGTGGTTAATAAGAACCAAACTACATAACAATTACCAAGCTACAGAGAGTAATTACCAACGGACAGTAAGTTGATATAGTATTGAATCTAAAGTGATATATTGATTAGAAAGATTTGAATCAGCTGAACATTGATCTATAAACTACAATTGAAGTTGTTTCAAGGTAGATCATCTACTGTTACATATTTAACCATTGTACACAGTCAAATCTCTTAACTGAGTGGACTAAGAAAGTCTTTTGATGTTTCATTCATGGAGTGAACATTGTTATCTTGTCAACCCCAGAGTGACTGTTGGTTGGATGATAATTTCTAGTCTAAAATCCTCTAACAAGGTCACACCTAACAGTGTGTTTGTAAGTTTTAACAGGGTTGGGTCTTCACCGACCTCACTTTAGAAGAGTGAACATTTTTGGGTTGCCGGTCCCAAGTGGTTTTTCCCTTCATAGGGTTTCCACATTAAATCTCTTGTGTTATGTGTTGATTGTGATATTTGTTTGTTATCATACTTTGCATATTACATGTTAGATTTGATTAGTAACTACTATAAGTTTTAGACTGATAATTGGTAAAAGCACAGACAGTGAAAGTATTTTATGTTTACCGAGTAGTAGAATTTGAAGAATTTGTTTTGGATTATACATATTGTTTTGGGACACTGGATAACTGATTCACCCCCTCTCAGTTATTCTTATAGGTTGTTCTCGGCATTGGCTCTGATATTTCAGATTGCTTTGAAGACCAAGAGGAAGCTAGAATCTTTGGCTTTGTTCCCTTTCTTCGCTAGTGGGGTCATGTGGATAAAGGTGAATACAAGTTTGAGATTGGGAAGAAATGGGCGGTTCTGAAAAGGGTTCTTAATGAAACCTCTTTGAGAGCCAATGCTGCTCCCCAATACATTAACCCAGTTAATGTGTTCAATGTTGATGTGTCACGCAGGAGACGGGGAAGGCACTGAGGCAGACTCACTACCTAATCTCAAATGACGCTTGGTGGTTTATTGGTTGCCCGTATCCTCTGGTAAATTTTGTGTTTTCTGCTATTATGAAGGCTACGATGTTCACAGAACATTTTTTGATGTGGGTACGGGTAGGCATCTGGTTTTAATGTGGAAGCCCATTTTGGCTCGATGATGCTCTATTCTATGTATCCTAGTTTGTTCCTTTTTGCATGGTTTACTACTTCAGATTTTCTCATGGCCTTAGCCTGGGGCTCATTTATCTCTAAGGGTGCTTGGGATTTATATTTCTATGTCCTCCCATATGATTAGGCTTTCTGTGTTTTTTTTCTGGGGATATGACTTGTTTTTTTGTCATTTGGGCTTGAAGATGACTGGTTATATGTGTTAATGAAGCTCAAAAGCTTCAATTACTGATTGTAATCGACTATATATTTTCTCCTTTTTAAATATGAATAAACTCAAAAGTTATAGATCAAAAAAATAATTGTACGACTAAATAGCTGGTGGTCCAATTGTCTATCAACAATTGTACTGTGACAAAAAATGAAAGTAGAGGTTATGTTTCATATTATTCTTATGTCTCCTCAAACCACTCATGGAACAAGCTTCTCAATTGATGTTGATGATTTAGAGGAGGAGAGGTAATGATGATGAAAAGAATGAGTAATTTGAAAAACCAAAAATTGAGAAATAAAATCCCCTTGAGGATACATATGCAATTGAATTTGAGCCATTAGATCGATAATTTGATGATGTGAGACATCTTTCTATCCAAAAAATTATTTTTGATGATAGTTTTGTTAATTCTTCTAAATTCAAAGCATGTAGTTTAGAATAAAAGGGCAACAAACAATAGAAAGAGTGAAGGATATCAGACCTAAGATGCATCCATATTTTTTCTAGGAGATTTGGAATAAGGTAAATTAATAATTGAAGAACATGACACCTAAAAAGCAGAGGAGACTACTACAAGAAGTAGGGGTTATTATTTTACCCAGATGGGGTCTTAGTTCTAATGTTGCCTTTAAAAAATTAAGATAAAATCATAATATACCAGTGAATCTATCAAACAAGATATACGCAAGGTCATGATTTATACTTGATGATCTTAATTTGTCTATTTGGTCCATTTACCCTCTAGATAAAAGTAGTTTGACTATTGAAGACCTGAGCAAGATCTATAGATAAATTATTGTTCATATACTTGAAGATTATGATCCAATTGATGCGACAAAGTTGACTATTCATGCTGCCAAGATTACTAAGGCACATATGTATAAGGTAAAAATTTTATATTAGTGGAAATGAGCAATTGAGACAAGAAAATGTTCAATTGAGAGATAATGTGTGGCCTACTATAGGTTCTTTCCAATGGGCATTGGATTATGTGATTCTGAAAAAAAAAAACTTATTGAATCATCTACTAAAATAACTTATTAATCAAGGGGAAACAATGGTATATCAGTGAAAATGAGAAATTGAGACAATAAAAATATTCAATTGAGAGATAAGTTGTGGCCTACTTTACATTCTTTCCAACATGCATTGGAGTATAGTGAGTTAGATAAAAAAAAATTATTGGTTCATCTATTGAAAGAAATTATTAGATGAGGGTGGTAGAGAAGTCTCAAAAGAAAGAGGAACAACTAATTACATGATTGAAGACTACCAAATATAATATTTCTTCTAGGTTGGTAAATAAAATGTTTGAAAAAATGATTGTACATGCTAATAAATTTAGGGCAGTATATGTGAGAACATATAATGCTTTGAAAGAACAAAATAGGTTGTGAGGGAGATTAAAGTCTAGGAAGGAGGAAATGAAATTAAAGGATTCCACTTTTGAATATGCTCTAAATTTTATTGATGAATGGATTGATAAGCATTAAAAGTATTAGATAATTTTTTGTTGAAGAGATCAACAAGTATGATTATATTCAAGATATATGCCCCCCCTCCTTTCTTCAATGAATATGGTAATTAAAGTAATGGTCATAAGAAAGTCTACTTTCAAGATTTCATATTATTGGCATAAGAAGATTTACTGATATATTTTTTTGCTAAAAGTTAAGGATTTAAGAAAGTCTACTTTCAAAAGTTTTCTTTTTCTATTTAATATTGGCATAAGAAGATTTACTGATATATTTTTTTGCTAAAAGTTAAGGATTTGGAATACCCATTTTACTAATGGGTATCCATTATATCAATGCCCCAAATAGGAACAAAATTCAATCATATATAACATTCACACAAATAATGAAATAAAATTCAAAGCTTATTGCATCATTCGACATATTTTCCCCAATTCCCTACAGTATAATTTAAGGTATGGTGTCAAGATTTTGTTTTAGGCCATTTTGGTTGAATGGATATCTAGTGGAAAAATAGATATCCTTCAATATTTGACTCCTAGTAAAGTCATTAAATAGTTGAAACAAATATTTATATGAATAACAGTCTACAATGATGACTAAGGACAATACAAGAAAGCATTTCAAATTTGGTCTTATCACACCCAAAATTCATAAGGCAACCAAAACACAAACTTGGTCTTATCACACCCAAAATTTAGTCATGTAGTCTTGGTTCTAATACTTGGGCAGTAACTCTCCCAAATGGATTAGTTATGAATCTCCTCCAAACTCCCAATCTAACTATAGGAACATTTAGAGGAACTTGAAACAAGTCCAAACCTCCAATCTTAGCCTCTAACTCAAAGCCCGTCAAAAGTTATGGGATCTACAACTTCTAGTTATCACACTCTACCAATCACATAGAGATGCCTAGCTAGGTTTTTAGTCATATCTCCTTGGAATCACCACCATTCAGTTGAAAACCAACTGCAAAAGAAAATAGACCCTCATATCTCTCGTTTAAACCTAAATTAGAATTTTCCCATGGTTGAATCGAGAGATATGATTCAACAAAGTCGACAACCCTAGCTTATGTGCAAAAATGGTCTGTTATTGACTATCACCCAATTTCTCTTCAATTTCTCAACCAAATAACCTCATAATTATTGCAATAGGAAGCTAAGACATCTAACAAACTTCTTATGAAGTTATTTTTGCCATACTAATCTGCACAGGTTCAGGAGAAATCAAACACTAGTCAAAAAATCTTAAAACTAAAAGAGCTCAAATAGAACATTTAGGGCACTGATGTCGATGCCCAAAAAACTAATAATCTAGTCTTCCTCTAAGTCTTACAATGTCATTATATAATAAATGTTCAAAGATACAGTCAAACAACTGCACTTACATTAATAAACATTATTTTCCCAATGGTTTTAATAAGCATTTGTAAGGTTAGGGCTAAGAGATGAAACTAGTGAAGAGATGAAACACGTGATGATGATTGAATTCTGGTGTCTCTAGATGCCCTTCGTCCCTCCTTCACCTCTCCTTTGAGCATGAAGTAATTGCAGAATGAAATAAAATGAAACCGTTATTTTTTTTTTAAGTTATATTCATGTGTTCGTTAGAATTATGACCACCTGTTATGCTCGTAATATCAACCAACATGGGAGTAGATTTTAAAAAAATCAAATTTTTCCTTATTAACTAACCAAGGAAAATCATTTTAATGCTTGGTCGGAAATGTTGGTCTAAAAAGTGGGTCAAATGTACTAGTGTGCTTGAGGACAAGCAATTATTGGTATGACACGACTGTAATGTCCATGTCATTAAATGAATAATAAAATTATTTTATTTAGGTCCCGGTTGATTTAGTTTATCTCAGACCCATTTTTATTTTTTAGCGTAGGGGTAGTTGTCAACACTGGCTCTTTTGTGCACTCTCAGGAATTTTCCTAATGGGTATTTATGCTTTGCGTGTACGTTGGATTTTATATGTTGAGACTTGATATTTTATTTATATTTGCAAATTCCTATTGGTATTTCATGGCTGCCATTTTGAAGGTGAAAGACCCTCCCTATTTGGTATTTGCAGTTTCAGTGGGAATTCAATCCTTGCCCTATTTTGTTTGTTCTATTATATATCTAGCAAATCTGAAGTATTTTCATTTATATCAATAAAAATTCTTTGAAAATATATTGGCTTACGTCTGGGTATTTATATTATTTCAAAAATATTTGGCATCATTGTATGGCCACCAGGCATCACCGTATGGCCACTAGGAAATCACAAAATGGCCACCAAGAAATCACCATACGGCCACCCAGTATCACCATATGTCCACCAGGCCATCATAGTATGACCACCAAGAAATCACCATACGCCCACCAGGCAATCACCGTACGGACACCAGACAATCACCGAACGGCCACTAGGAAATCACTGTACGTCCACCTGACATCATCGTATGGCCACCACACCATTAGCATATGGACACCAGGCCATCACCGTATGGCCACTAGGAAATCATTGTACGACCACCAAGTATCACCGTACAACCACGAAGCATCATCGTACATCCACTAGGCAATCACCGTATGGCTACCAAAAAATCACCGTACAGCCACCAAGACATCATCGTATGGTCACCAAGAAATCATCTTACGGCCACCAAGCATCATCATACAGCCACCCTACTTCACCCTACAGCCTCCCTACACCTTGCCTACTCCTCTGTATAGACTCTAAAGGGCTATGAAGAGGTAGCATGATAGTCCTTCTTTCTAGGAGTGTGGTCGAGAGAATTAAATCTCTATTCCAAGCATCAAAAGAAGCAGTGATCAAATATTCTTATGTGGTTAACAAAAATATTTTATTAGAACTCAATAACTTTAAGTAAAATCAAAACATATCATAAGGGTAAGTGCACAAAGATGGGGCACCAAAAAGTTTCCACTCGCATTTTTGGTCCCCAAAAAATTGTATGGTGCATGCAATATCATCTTTGGTGCATGCCATATGGTTTGGCATGCTGAGCCTTAGGCTTGGGCATGCTAAGCCTAGATAGTGTGCACCAAATAAGATATCAAATGCAGAATTAAAAACATGTCTTTCCCTTTGTATCTCTCTCTCTCTCTCCCACTTTGATCAAGTTCTTTAAACTTAATTCAAATGCAATCTAAGAGCAAGAATATATATATATATATATATATATATATATATATATATATATATATATATATATATATATATATATATATATATATATATATATATATATATATATATATATATATATATATATATATATATATATATATATATATATATATATATATATATATATATATATATATATATATATCAAATATAATACTTAAGTATAAGTGACATTTCAATATGTGTTTTTCCTTTTGTATACTTTAAGTTATATTCATGTATATAATATTAAGATGTTTGAGATTGATTTTAGATCTCTAAGTGTGATAATTTATATTCTATATTTTTGAAGATTTTATCAAATTTGTGACAGTCAAATTGTAATAATTAGTATGCACGTATTAGTATTATCTTATACTCTTTCTCTTGATCTCTTTATCTCCCCCAACATCTAGAGTTATATGTCTCCCTCTCCTCTCTCACAAACCTTTCTCTCCCCTCTATCTCCCTCCCTCACTCCCTTTCCTTCCCTCCTTACCCCCATCTCTATGGTTTCCTCTCTCCCTATCTCTTCCTCTCTTTCCTCTATTATTATTTCTCTCCACTCTCTATTCCTTATCGACTGATCGATAAGTCTCACTCCCACCCTCTATCTTTCTATCCCTAGGTATCTATCTCTCTCCATCTCTACCTCGCTACCCCTCCCACCCTATCGCATTATCCATCTCTCTATCACCTTTATCTCTTATTCATCTCTTCCTAGGCTCTAGATCCACTCTAATTATTTTATCACCATGTCCACATCTCTCTCTCTCTCTCTCTCTCTCTCTCTCTCTCTCTCTCTCTCTCTCTCACACACACACACACACACACCTCCCCTCTATAGATCTTTCAGTCACTCCCTATCTACATATCACTATTTCCCTCCTTATCCCTCTCTTTATCTTCGGTCTTCTCTTTTATCTCCGACGCATCTATTAGAGAAAGTGTGAGAGAGTAAGTTGGGGAGAGAAGAAGAGAGTTGGGGGAAAGGGGAGAGAGGTGGGTAAGAGGGGGAGAAGGAAAATAGGGAAAGAGTGAGAGAAGAAAAAAAAGAGAGAGAGAGAGAGAGAGAGAGAGAGGGGAGGGAGAAAGGGAGAAAGGATTTAGGGCTTATAGTTATAGGGTTTAGGGCTTAGGGCTTTAGGTTATATATTTTAGGGGTTAGGGCATAGGATTTAGGGTTTAGAGAGTGAGGGAGAGGTGATGAAGAGGGAGAGAAGAGAAAGAGGGAGATAGTGAGATATGAGGAAAGAGAGAGGGGGATTGATCAAAGGAGAAATAAATTAGAGTTTAGGAATTTTGGTTATAGGGTTTAGGGACTAGCATAAGGTTTATAGATTGTTTTTATAGGGTTTAGGGTTTAGCAGGGAGAGGTAGGGAATATAAGGGGAAGAGGAGAAAATAAGAGAGGGAGAAAGAGAGAGGGGGAAATGGAGAGAGAGAGAGAGAGAGAGAGTAGGGTTTAGGGCTTTAGTTATGGGGTTTAGGGAATACAGTTTAGAGCTTATGCCTATAGGGTTAGGGTTTATAGTTTAGGGGAGAGAAAGTGTGGGGTATCTATATGGAGGAGAGGTCTTTGAAGAGGGAGAGAAGGGAAAGAGGGAGAGAGTGAGAGAGGGGGTGAGGGGGACAGAGTGGGGGTGGGGAGAGGTAAAGAGTAATAGGGAGAAAGAAAGAGGGGGACGGGAGAAATGGAGAAAGGATTTAAGGATTATGGTTATGGGGTTTAGAGTGGGGGGAGGGGGATGGGGATGGGGATGGGGATGGGGATGGAGATAGAGGAAGTGAGAGGGAGAGATGGGGAGAGAAGAGGAGAAGAGGGAAAAAAGGGAAACATGGAGAGAGTGAGAGAGGGTGAAAGAGAGAGGGGAAAAGTAGAATGGGAGAAAGGATTTAGAGTTTAAGACTTATGGTTATATGGTTTAGGGAGAGAGAGAGAGAGAGAGGATGTAGAGAAGGGAAATATTGAGAGAGTGAGAGAGGGGAATGATGAAGGGGGAAAGGTAGAGGGGTAAGTGCACCAATTTGCTAGTCAAAAAGTGGCCACATGAAATTTTTTTATTTTATTTTTTAAAAAAATTTACAAAACCCGTGCGGGCTATTTGAGATTCAAAATGTTTAGGCTTGGAAAAATTGAGCCATGCTGAGCCTAAAAAAAATAATTAAAAAAATGTATAGTTCTTCATAACCCGTGCAAGTTATGAAGAACTATGTTCTTCGTAACCCGCATAGGTTATGAAGAACTAAAAAAAGTTCTTCACACCCAATATGAGTTATGAAGAACTATAAGTGTTTTTCAAACCTTACCAAAAAAACAACAAATTTTCATTATTGTGTTATAATCTAAAGTACTAACACTAAAATAAATTCAAAAACAATAAAAAAAGTAAGAAAAATAAATTATTTGAAATCAAATGTGACAAAAACCATGAAAACATGTCAGATAATGTCGTAGAAAGACATGAAAAATAGCAGTGGGCCCTTGGAGCAAGTTGTAATGTTATTATTTTGGCCATTGTGTTAGCACAAGTGAAAAATTCCATGGTTGAATCATATTTTCAGGGCCTTTGTAGTTATTTTTCCCATTTTCCTGCCAAAAACCCTAGGCAAAATTCAAATTCTAGCCGTTTGCAGGAAAAACCCTAAGTGTGCCCTAGCCCTGTTCTAATTAAGCGTTACTTTTTGGGCCACTTAAAAACTTTGTGGTGCATGTGCTAAAATTGACCGCTTTGTCACATGATCGCATGAGCCTTTTTCTTACTATGCGATCATGCGACTAAGGTTTGTTGTCAAACCCTTGTGATTTTTCCTAAGTCTTCAGCGCCCAGCTTTAATATTTTTCTAAAGTCCATCGGTGTGATTTTTCCTAAGTCAAGCCCTTTAATATTTCCTATAGTTTTCAGATTTTATCCTTTCCTAGGCCTAGCTTTCTGACACCATCTCGATCCAATGATAGGCGTAAGATCTTATGCGATGTGTCAGAGGGTTGCGAAGTTGCACCAGCCGTTGATTCTCTTTCACGGAAAAGGCTTTTCAATGCAATGGGTCCACATGCCAGGTGTGCTTAGTCAGCACTTTCTCATTGGTCCATGTATTAATGACTTAGAATATTGTTAGTGGGGCCAACGATTTTGGAGGTTCAGTGGTTCTGACAATGGCAGAGCATTGACGGATAGCGTATGATCTTGAGGGTCATTTCTGACACATGAGGCTATAAGACCAGCCGTTGATTCTTTTCTGTGTCAGAGGTTTGTCAGAACAGGGGTAAGATTCTTCATCAATGGTGGGTGTATGTTCTGGTGGAATCTTCATGGCTTATGAGAGTTTAAGACTGACCGTAGATTTGTTTCGTGTCAAGGGATCTATCAGAGCAGTATAAAAGGGTTGATCCAACGATTGTCGTAAGATTTGATAGAATGTGTCAAATGCATGAGATTATACGACAACCATTGATCTCATTTTAGGTGGGCCCAATTTTTGGTCTAAGGTTTTTGGCGATTCAGACAAGTTTTTGGTAGCACTGATAAAGTCTTCTATGTCCGCTCATTCACAAAGTTTTTGGCAGGGTTCTAAAATCTTTTAGCGATTCAGCGAGTACATGTTCACTGAATCTCTAGATAAAGTGGCAGTGTTTCAAATTTTTTAGCGAATCGGCGGAATGTCTTTGGTCGCTAATTCACTAGATAGTCAGTGGGCCCTTAGTTTTCTTATGTATTCACCAGTTCACAAAGCGTAACCTGAGGTTAAGAAGGGACTTCACGATTCAGCGAATGCAGTCATTCGCTGAATCGTTTGACTTAACCATAGTCAAGGAAGACATCTAGCGACTTGAATTTTCCTTCAATCGCATGTTCGCCAAATGGTAAAGGGTTAAAGGTCAGCCAAGAATTGTGGGACCATTTTGCTAGGTGTTGTTGAGGTGTCATGTTGTGGTTGACTAAGCTGGAAAGAAGTATAGACACGTCAGTGGGCCTGAGAGATTCTAAATGGATGCCGAGATGGAGAATCTGACGGTTGTCATATCATCACATAGAATCTTTTGATGCTATGCGATCTTACGACAATCATTCATTTTAAAGCTTATGAAGAAGTGGGTCCAATACGCCAATTCATTGCTGACGTGCTCTATTTTCATTGGTTCAAAGGTTTTGTGATGTGGAAAGAATTTTTTTTTTAAGTTTTTGTTGACTTTTGAAGGATTCTACAAGCCACCCAATTTGTCGGGAATAAGATAGATCAACGGTCACATTTTAAAGTTGAGTCAGTTACCATTTTTTATTTGAATTCAAATTTCTTGCAAGGTTTTGCTAGGGTTTTTTGACGCAGAAAGTTGTAAAACGATGCAGTGGCCAGGAATTGAATTTCTTAGTATAGATTGCAGTTGGGGAAGGATACAGAAGGCATATATTACTGCTAGAATATGATTTTTGTTTCTACGATGCCGAGCCAAATGAATTTTATGGTTGAAAAATTGTAGAGGGGCATTCATTGCAATTTGACAGTGAGATAGTAAAATCAAATTTGTTGAAAAGAGTCGAGGATAGCATTGAAGACAAAAATCCTGTTGACTCAATTACAAAATATCTCACCTATTTTATTAGTGCAGTTATTGTAAACCCTTTAGGGTTGTTGTAAAGTCTTTTAGGTTAATTTTTTGGTAACCCTAGAATGATCGGTTGCTTGTTGCATCTATTGGTATAAAGGGATTTTTCATGATCATTCTGAGAGGGGATGAGAGTTTAAGTGTTAAAAAGATAGAAATTTCTGAAACCCTAGCTTTTTAGTCAAGGATTGTAATTTTTGATATCATTTTATCAAACAATAGAGAAGAAGTATAGGTTGTTCTTATCTTGTGAGCTTACTATTTTGGATACTATATGCATATGGTGAAAGGTTATACTTAATACAAACCTCAGATCTTTGCCCTCCTTTGCTCTATTTTTTGAATCTTTAAATATTTGTATAAAGATTTATGTGAATGTATTGATGCTTTGAGTTCCAACCTAGGGTTAGATTAAAATATTGCTCAAAGTGGGATATGTGTTCTTAGAGTTTATGTGAAGAATTTTCATAAGCAGGAAAGAGTTGGGATATATTTGTAATTATGTCTAGAGACCAATTTCAGACACCATTGTATTCATCTTTTTCCTTGATATTTTTCCCAATGGATAAGGCACTGGCCTATATTCTCCTATCTTTGTGTTGAGAAGAGTGATTCAAACATTATGATCCCAATCATTCAAATCACTACTAGTCTTTTACTTTTATTTACATTTATGTATTGTCCTATCCAGTGATGGAGAGTCAATGAACAATAGGTTCTTGTTTAGTACTTTCTCACTGTATTCATCTATTGAAGGATCCAATAAAGAAATAAGGGGTAGAGTTAGAACTATCAGTCAGAGTTAGTACATATTGGATCAGGTGCACCCGCCTTGGTTTTGCAAAGCCAGAAGTAGAAGAGGGTAGTCTTATCCCTATAGTTGGTCCAGTTGCTTATAGATTGCCAATATTTGGAGCTAACCATTCCTTAACATCAATCATAAGCATATTGGTGTCTCATGGAGTGTAAAATCCTATCCAGGAACCAACACATTGCAAATAATGCATTTAGCTCAATGGAACACATACGTGTTCCATTGAGATAAAAAGATTAACTTTCATATTTCCTTATAACATGTGGGGGTTCTATAAAACTAAAACTTATGAAAGCTTTTAGTTTGAGATAAATCGCATGTGGGTTATGTAGAACTAACAAAGAGAGAGGAAGGGGAGATAGAGATAGATATATATCTATATAAATATATGTATATATATCTATTGATATGCATATATACATACATATACACATATTATATATGTAAGTATATACATATGTGTAGCATATGCTAAGTCTATAGATATATATTTTTATTTCTTCATAACTTGTGTGGGTTATGTAGAAGTAAAAATGATGATTGTAGTTCTACATATCCCACACAGGTTATCTAAAACTTGGAATGTTACATTTGGTTTTGAAAAACCCATGTGGGTTATTTAACACATAGGAACCCGTATATGTTATGGATTGGTAAGAGGGTTAAAAAATGACCCTAAGGCTTATATGCCCATTTTCCCTCTATTTTTGTCCTTTTACAAGTTTTTTCATCTTCCAAGATGATTTCTCAACATCCTCATCATCAAGTTTTCAAATTATGAAGTGGGTATCTCTAAAATTACCACCATAGTCTCACACGTCTTCTCATCTTTCGAACCATATATTTTTTTCTATTTTTGGACAACATTAGCATAGTAAACTTTAATTTTTTTTACCAGTGTCTTGATAGTCCTCAAAGACATATGTCTATCATTTTCTTAATAACTTTTGATCTACTTGACAAAATTCAAAAAAAATTACATATATTATTATTCTACACTTGATTCTATGCACTTTTTTAAAAAAATCTTTTTTGATTATTTTGATGCAAGTTATGCCTAATGCACAAACAAGTACAAGATATTCAGGATGCAATAACTTCAAAAAATTATTTAAAAAAAATACTCAATGGAAAATTAAAAAAAAGACACAACTTCTAGATCTCACTCTTACCTATAATCCTACCAAAGGTTTTTGCAAAATACTAAATCTAACTATATCTTTTGTGATGCGAATAGAAATGGCTATGTAATGTTTTTTCTAAAAAGAATCAAGAGCAATTTTTCATGTGTGGTGAATTTTACCCTCTTAATCTTATCCATATTTTAAAAACTTTATTAGTTCAGAAACTAGATTCAAATTACTACAACTCTTATTCTTTGCACAACTCCTAATTTTTAGTGCATGACCCTCAAATTTCTCTTCAAAGTTCAAGTTTACCAAAAAAATTTAAAAAACTGGCCACTTATACCCCCTTTTGCACACCATCTTGGTGCACTTACCTAGAGTGAAAGAGAGAGGGAGGTGCAGGGAGGGAGATGGGGGAAGAGGAAAGTGAGAGGGGGGGAAGGGAGAAATTGAGAAAGGATTTAGGGTTTATGGTTATAGGGTTTAGGGTTTAGGAAAAAATTTTGAGGGTTTAAGGAGAGAGAGGGGGGGGATTTAGAGTTTATGACATACATGGTTATATATATAGGGCTCATATCCTAGGGACTAGTATAGGGTTTAGAGCTTATGGTTATATGGTTTAGGTTTTTTGGCTTATGTGTTAGGGTTTAGGGGAGAGAGAGGGGGAGAGGTGGGGGAATGTTGGGGAATATGGAGTGAAGGGAAAGAGGGAGAGAGTGAAAGAGGGAAATGGGAAGAGAGGAAAAGAGTGAGAGAAGGGGAAGGGAGAAAGTATTTAGGGCATAGGGTATAATGTTTAGAGTTTAAGAAAAGAGAGAGGGAGAGAGCAAGAGAGAAGGAGAGGCAGGGTGATGGGTTTAGGGTTAAGGGAATAGGATTTAGGCTTTAGAGAGAGAGAGAGAGAGAGACTCCTCCTTTCTCCTCTCTCTCTAAGATTGAAACCTTGAACCATAAACCCTATAACTATAGACCATAAACCCCTAAATATTTACTCCCTTTCCACCTCTATATTTCCCCCTCTTTCTCTTTCCCTCTTTCATTTCTCTCCCTCTTCTCTCCCTCTCTCCCCTCTCTCTCCTTCTCTCTCCCTCCCTCTCTTTTTTTGTAAACCTTAAAGGTCCTAGTCCCTAATCCTCAATCCCTAAAACCATAATCCCTAAATCATTTCTCCAATCTCCCTACCTCCCTCTCTCCCTCCCTCCCTTTCTCTCTAAACCCTAAGCCCTAGTCCCTACACCCCAAACCCTATAACCATGATTCCTAACCTTAATTTATTTCTCCATTCTTCCTTTCCCCCTTTATCACTCTCTTCCTCTCTTCCACATATCCTTTCCACTCTTTCTCTTTCCCCCTCTCTCGCTCTCTCCCTTGTCTCCTTACAACTTTATTCTATCTCCACTAAGTGTACCATCGATCTTGGCATAGACAATGAAGACAAGTAATAATAGAGAGTGGAGGAGATACATGAGGATAATGAGGGAGGGGGAGACAAAGAGGAAGAGGGAGAGAGGAAAAGTGGAGGAAACCTATTAATAGAAGGTAGGGAGAAGATGAGAGACAAAAGAACAAAGAGAGATAGAGGAAAAAGAAGAGATGGAGGGAGAGGTAGATAGGGAGGGAGTGAGAAACTTGGGGAGATAGGAATAGAGGGGAAGAGAGGTGAGATACCTAGAATAGGAGAGAGAGGTGAGATGAGTGTTCTAGGAGGAAGGAGGAGACATGGAGGGAGAGAGGAAGAAAGAAAGATAAACATTGAGAGAGAGAGAGAGAGTCAACCTTGTGTACCCTAAATATTGTACCATCAATCTTGCACCCTAAACCATGTATAGAGGGGGAAGAGAGGTATAGAGAGGTAATGTGAGACAGAAGAGGATGAGAGGGGTAAGGAGAAGGGGGGGTGAGGTATAGAGGAAGGGAGATAAATAGAGAGCGGGGTACTAAAAGGTAAGAAGCCTATATACATTAGTTATAAGTAGGGGACTGTGTGATGAAGTTACTCACCTGCATGAAATTAAGATCTACTAACATCAATCTAATCAAATACAATGCAAATTTAGCTAGAATTGAAATTATAATCTATATTATCCCATGGATCTCTAGATAGAAGTGGTAAGTGAAGCTCTCAGCTACAATCCTCACTAGTGACACCTCTAAAATGAGAAATGATGCTGCTACAATGCTTATGCTATGCTTCTAAGATGATTCTAGCTCAAGAATGATGAAATTATGATACTAAATGCTCAAACTGCTCTTAGAAATGATCTCAATTGCCTATAGTAACAATGCTATGCAAATGAAATTCCAAGATGGAAATGCTCTCCAAAATGCCTCATACTTATAGTAATTTCCCAAGGGTAGGGGGTGGAGTGAAGTAATCATGGTTATCCCTCGGTTGAGTCAAAAAATTTGCATTGTCCATAAATGGGGGGACAAATGAGGGGACAAGCCTTTAAATGGTTTCAAATCTTTGGACAATTTAAATATTTTGAGTGATTTATGTCCTTTTGTTCTCAATTTTCATTGATTGATCACTTTGTTGAAAGAAAATAAGGAATATTAATTCAATTAATTAATTAAATTTAGCCATGGAAGGGTAATAGGTTCATTTTGATTTTTTGATTAAACAACTATACAATTAATTGATTAAAATCAATTATATATTATTTTTGTCCCTTTTAAGCTTCAATTTAATCATTTAACATCATTATTTAATAATTCCTTTGTTTTAATTGATTTTGCTCAACTTTATTTAATTATGTCCATTTTATTGATTTTTAATCCATTTTAATGCATTTTATTGATTTTTCAGCCATTTATTGATTTATTGCTTGTCCAATTTTATGTGTCTACAAATGCCCCTCTTTGAATCAATGTGCAAAGAACATTGGTTCAAAGATCCTTTAAGTCCTGATTGTTGATTCCTGATGTGATTGATTTCTTTCTCTTGATAAAAAAAATTATGATGCCCGACTGATTTCATGATGTTCGATCACAATTTCAATTTGATACCCTTATGCCCCCTCATAAATTAAAACATATTAATTTCTTGATTTCAAAAAATTTGATTTGATGTTTGATTTATCAAATATGTTTTCATTTCTGACTATTTGATGAGATGTCCTGATGTATGATTATGCCCCGGTTTGGTTTGATTAGTTAAGATAGGTCCACAACTAGTTTCACCTCCCAAAATTAGGTCAAAATACCTTAAATAGGTTGAGAAACCTTGTTTTACCATTCATTTTTACTTTTCATCTTGGTGATTTTTTCTTTGATCCTCTAGCGATTTTTGAGATGGTTGTGCCAATTCGGGAGCATAGATTCGAGAGGTGCCAGAGATATGTGAGGCCGCCTAAGTATGGACCTCTGGTAAGTCATTATAAACCTTGATTGAGCATTTATGGTGCATTTATGATCATTTATTGCAATTTCATGTTTCATCGTTGCCTTGAATTTAAGAACTCTCGCCTAGAATGATTTTACTGTCGCGTAGGGTATTTTACTATCGCCTCCGTGGTTTTTACTTCTGCCTCCATGTATTTTATCCTCGCTTAGGAATCTTTTGCTCTCACCTAGCACCAAAACAATTCTCACCTAGAGCTAGGTTAATCTACCCCTTTTCCGATAGGTTGTCGCCTATGATAACCCTAACAGATTTATTGTCGCCTAGGCTAGCATTCACTGTTGCGTAGCCTAATTCACTGTCGCCTAGCAGCAAACTATCGCCTGACAGCAGAATAATATCGCTTGACATGTTTTCACTATCGCCTGAGGTTAAATGTTGCCTGGCATGATAAAAATCATGCCTACTGACTATTTGGAAAAAAAATTGTACTTTTCAGACGTGTACTTGGTTGTGTCTGATGAAAATTTTGATAACTCTTTATGATAGATTCAGATGATAAGTGTAGGTCTATTATTGTCAACAAAACAATTGGTTTAGGATATCTGGATAGTGGTACCTTGGAATATGATTTGTCAATCCCATTTAGGATAGTGATTAATAGGATAAATCAATCAGTGTGAACACCGATATGGTTTTGATACTATCGCTTTGTTCTCAGGATACAGAGAAATGAACGATGGTACTTGGTGTGATGACTTGAGACTTTTGAGAAAATTGACTTGAGATAATTCCTTGATATGATGTACTGATATGATTCCTTTCACTTTGCCAATAGGATCACAATCCTACCTTATATGTTCGGTCAGTTGCCTCTTGGGTTATTGACTTGAGTCAGGGACTCACAGCAGCTAAGTTCTGTGTTATCGAGTGATGTGGATTGAGATTTTTACTTGACCTCCCACGGTTTTAGCTAAACCATGGGTTACTGACTGCAGTTGTGGAGCGATGGCACTCCGACCACAACACCTTTCATTTACCATATGGAGAGATGACTATCATGCCTGAGGACATGTATAGATTGCTTTGGATCCCATGCAGAGGAGAGATAGTATATTATGATTCTATTTATGATTCTTCTATCTGTCGATGAGTATTTGGGGACAACACTATAGGAGATGGGGATACTATTACATGGCCTCAGTTTGCATCTTTTCTGACATTACCAGCAGTGTTGGGTGCAATGATTGGTGGTTTACTACTTCTTGACTGGCGAGGTCATGGTTTTTCAATCGGTTGGGGTAGGATCATGGAGGATTTACTTACTCATCCTCGATGGTTTGATTGGGGTTCCTGCATTCTAGCACAGTTGTATCTTGATTGACATGAGGTGGTTTATCAGGGGAGTGCATCATTATCAGCGGGTGCCTTTGTTCTTCAGTTGTGGATATGGGAGCATCTTCCCATTACTAGGCACATTTCTGATAGGGTTCAACATTGGGGATTTCCTTATGCTTTCCTTTACACTGGTATGGTGATTTAGCACCACTTGGGTCACTTCAATTATTGGAGATGTTAGATTGATGATCTCGATCAAGTTACATGGTGTCCTTTCCTTGGTTGTGATAGATGGAGAGAGGATGAGGATGAGTTACCATACATGTTCACCCCTCACTAGATGATTGGGCGTACTACCACTACTATTGAGCACTTCTGTTTCAGCAGAGTTTTGAGACAGTATGGTTAGACACAGGATATGCCTCAGGGAAATGCACTATATGCTCGAGTATAGGCAGAGATCTCTCTATGGGGTCCATGTATTGATTATTAGTTTGCATTCAATCAAATTATGGGTATGACTATTTGCAAATGGGAGATACTAACTGGTATTGCAAATGTAGGGATGTCACATGAGTATGCAGATTGGTGGGCTTGCAACAGGTTTCCTCGTTTCACTGATCTAGCTGAGCCTATTCCGGGACATCGTGATGGTGATAGGGATGATAGACATCAGAGAGGATGAGGACATAGACATCCTCAGGTTGCAACAGGTAGAGGATAGATTAGATAGGGTCATGATCATGGGGATGCTAGAGATAGACCAGCTAGAGCGCAGGATGATGTAGTTGATAGACAGCCTAGAGCAGATAGACACAATAGAGCTCATAAACATCAAAGAGCTCAGAGATAGGTACAGATTGATGTAGCTAGGTAGATTCCTAGGGGATTGGATCCCTTGGTACAATTACAGAGAGTAGCATTGGCTCATCATGATGATGATGCAGCTCAATAGGATCAAGCACAGCAGGATGATGGTGCTCTACAGATGCCTCCCCCAGCTCCACAGCCATAGGGTGCACAGGGTGATCGTATTGATGGATTATCTTGAGATATGCAGGTATTGAGGACAGATATGTCCACTATTGTAGGTCAGTTGGATCAGGTTGCCTTGTTATTACAGCAGTTTGTATCAGCCGTGGTTGTACCGAGACAGGACAGAGTGAGTACTTCACAGGCTCCTCCCCCACAGGATAGTAGAGGTCCGAATGGATCTGGTGTTGTAGGCTCTTGATTGATCTAGTGACTCATTGATGATGTCCTCTTTGTTTCATATGTCATGATATTTAACTAATCGACACATTTGGTGTACCCCTTTTGATGATATTGTACCTTGATACTTGATTTGATGATCATATGATGAACACTTTTTGATGATATATATGATATACTCCGTGGTTCGTCTTGATGGGTTGATTTATGAGATTATCTTTTATGCAGCTATATGATGTGTTATGCATTTACGATTTATGCTATGGATGCAGTTATCTTATTTTATGATATAGATAAATGAGTGCAATGATGTATGGATTTTGATGATATGCTTTTCTCTTTTGTCAATGTATGGATGCAAAATGGTTTATGGAAATGCATATGTATGTTCCTATGTTTTTTATTTTTCAAGTATTTAGATGAATGCAATGCTAACTCTTACTTATATGAATGCATGATGTATGGAACATGATTTTTGTTCTTTCCTTTTGATATATGAGTAATGAATAATGATTAATGCTATACATGAATGCAAAGATAATGTCACTTGCATTGTTTTTAAAATCAAGGATTAGAATGAATGTTTGAATTTGTAATCTTCCCCCCATTTCTTTATGTTTGAACAACTCAAGTTTTATTGATGTGCCCCCCCTTTTGTCCTTGGGAATTTACCATAAATAAATGCAATTAACTTTCCATGCTAATGTAATGCAATTAATCTAAACATGATAGTGCCATGCAATTAATCTAACATGATAATGCAACCTAAGTGTCACCAGCTTTTAGAAAATAAATGCCATGAGGATAAATTTTTCATCATTGAGCATTTTTGGGACCGGAAAGCTAGCACAATCATCACTGACCACATCATGATGATATGAATACCACTTTTTATCGCATTTTGGTAACCTCACTTTGAAACTGGTACAACCCTCACTAGTTGGAAGACCAAACTATGGGAGTTTGAATACCAGTGTCAATGGATTCAATGTTGCAAGTGGATTTTTGGTATTAAGATATAGAAAATCTAAATAGCCAAGGGATCCATTTGCATAAACAAGAAAAGGTTAATCCTTCCTCTTACGAGATAGTCCTCGATGGTTCTTTGATGACCATGTCGTTAGATGAATTCTCATAATTGGATGAATCTTCCTCAAAATAGTCACTCAAAGGCAAGCAAAAATATTGTGTCTTTATCATGGCCAATCTAGTCGAAACATCATCGATTAGCTAAAAGAGGTGATAAAAAGTCAATTTCATCAAGATTTATCAACAAGAAAATTTCAAATGTTGTACCATGTTTCATTATTTTGCCAAGAAAGAAAGCTTTTGAATGTTTTGCCATGTTTTAGGATTTTCCAACAAGTATTTCCAATTATTCTGATCTTTAAGGTGTTTTTGTCCATTTTTAATCCCAAATAATAAAGGCAATGAAGGCTCAAGGATCATGTTGTAGGATCAAATACTTAGGCTCAATAAAATTTCCTTTCTTCTGAAACTCTAATAAATCTCTCTCTGACGTGACTAATTGTAGCATGTATTGAATCCCTTTGGTACCAAATTTGCAATCTTCTTTTGCCCCCAGAGGATAAATGTGATCGGTTGACAAACTTAGGGCTGATAGACAATGCAACCATGCGACTGACCGGCTTTATTATGACTATGTACAAATGACGGATGCAATGGTGATTGTACAAATGAGATGGTGGAAATGCAATATGGACATATGTGACTAGGAAAGACAAACTTAAGGGAGCAAAGGGCACTTGTTTACCAAGTTTTCACCCTTTGGATGGATCAAGCTCTTTTTTTCTATTTTTAAAGACTTTTTTTTTTTTTTCAATTTTTTTTGTATTTTTCTTTTTTCTTCTTTTTTTGTATTTTTCATATCATCAAGGCACCTATTTGCTAGGTTTTCACCAAGACAACATCTTTTTTTGAATGTTTTTCCTTTCTTCATGCTCAATTTTTCAATGTTTTTGATCTTTTGTGCTTTTCAAATGTTTTTGATATTTTCAGAATCTCTTTTGAACTATGTACAATAAATATGATGCTTTCTCATCTGATACTCTTTATACTCTTTCGTCTGACTTATGTGTAGAACCTTTTGAGATGAATACTGTTGATGGGTTCTTGGAGCTCCTCTCCTTCACAATCTAATAATTTATAGGTTCCTGTGCCAAATGAAGATACTATGATGAATGGGCCAAGCCAATTAGCTTCCCATTTTCCTTTCTTCTCTCTTTCAACCTGATTCTTTGGGTTTTCTCTCAACACTAAGTCTCCTACTTGAAAGACTCTCAATTTAATATGTTTATTAGAGTTCTTTGAGATTCTATTATGATACACTTTCAGGTGCTCATAAGCTTGTGTTTGATGTTCTTCAAGTAACTCCAATTTTTGAAGCCTAGCTACTCTATAGTCTTCATCTGTGATCAATCCTTGTAATGATACGTGTAGAGATGGGATTTCAACCTCTAATGGTAGAACTGCTTCAGCCCCATAGACTAATGAGAATGGCATGGCTCTTGTGGGTGTTCCTATGCTGGTTCTATAGGCCCATAATGCTGGATTAATTTGCATATGCCAATCCCTTCCTAATTTATTGACCGACCTTTTCAAAATCTTCAAGATATTCTTATTCGTGGCTTCGGCTTGCCCATTTCCCTAAGGGTAATAAATTGATGATGAATGGTGAGTGATGTGAAATGTAGCACAAAGTTCATCAACATCTTTATTCTTGAACTATTTTCCATTATCTGTTATTATGGCATGAGGAATACCATATCGGCAAATGATGTGATTTAAGATAAACATGGAAATTTGTTTACCTGTTGCCGTTATCAAAGGAACCACTTCAACCCACTTAGTGAAATATTCTATTGTGGTTATGATGTGTTTGTTCCCATTTGAAGAAGATGGATGTATGACACCAATTAGATCAAACCCCCATTGATAGAAAGGCCATGGTGTGACAAATGGGTGTAATTCCTGTGCCGGTGCATGTATCATGTCACCATGATATTAACATTTACTACATATCTTCACAAAGTGGCAAGCATCCTTTTCTAATGTCTTCTAGAAATACCCTAAGCAAAGGATTTTCTTAGCTAGATTCAACCCGCTTGAGTGTGACTTGCAAATGCCTTCGTGAACCTCATGTAAAGCTAACCTAGACTCTTCTTCCTCTAGACATCTAAGTAACATCCCATCAAAACCCTTACAATACAATGTTTTGGAAAGGATTAGGTAACGGGCTGATTGGCGTATGAAGTTTCATTTTTGAGCTTGGGTTTGGTCTAAGGGTAGTATTTGGTCTTTGAGGTATGTGTATATAGGTTCGTACTAAGGGGAGTCATGTCCATGTAATAGGGCAACAATTTGGGTTTTAGGAAGGTTGAATGCCGGTTTCACCAACTCTTCCACCAAGAACTCATACTTCTCATTTTGATCCAGTTTTTGTAACAAGGAAGCCAAGGTGGCCATGGCGTCAGCTGCTCTATTTTTCTCTCTAGGAGTCTGCTCAAAAGTGATCAAAGAAAAGTATTTCTTCCATCCATCAATCATGGTCTTGTATGGCATCAAATTTTCATCTTTAGTGTTATATTCATTATTGACTTGATTGATGATAAGTTGAGAATCTCCATAAACTTGTAGCTCCCTTATGTTACATTCTAAGGCCATTTTGATGCCTATAACTAATGCCTCATATTCTACTATATTGTTTGTGCATGGAAATATAATCTTGTAGGACTTTCACTAATAAATTTGGCTCCAAATTGCGATGGCTATGTGTCGCAATTGCGACTGCTATGTGTTGCAATTGCGACAGTCATAGACGTCGTATTTTTTTAGTCACAAAATGCGACGTCTTCTCCTTGTTGTCGCAATTGCAACTCCTTTCCGTCATAATGCGAACCCTTCATTGTGATAGCAACCCCATCACAAATCTTTGTGTGGTCATCGTAATTGCAACGGCCTTAACTGTGACCGCTGGCAGTTTGTCGCATGGTCGCATGGGCTCGGAAGAGCCCATGCGCTCATGCGACCAACCATAAGATGTTAACCACTGACTGTCACAATTGTGACAGCCATACCTGTGACCACTGATAGTTTGTCACATGGTCACATGGGCTTGATAGAGCCCATGCAATCATGTGACCAACCATAAGATGTTAACCACTAACCATCGTAATTGTGATGGCCACTTGAAGAATTGTGATGGGGTTGTTGTACCGGCAATGCCCCAATTGTCATCGCTGATACAACAACCCCGTCGCAATTACACATTTAAAACTTGGCCGCTAGAGGCTTGTTGCATGGTCGCATGCAGTTAGGAAGCCGCATGCGATCATGTGACAAGAGAAGGTCAAAAACACATTGGGTTTTCAGGCCAAAAGGAAGAAAACACACTGGGTTTTGATACTTCAGCATTTGTTGGAACAAACAGGATGCGGCCAAAAAAGCTATATATTTCTAAGTTGATGATAATGCCCTCATTAGAAAAACCACAAGAAGTGTCCAAAAAAGTGCAAAAACCTCAAGATGCATCTAAAGCATAAAGCCCAATGCAAGAAAATGAAGGAAAGAGCTATATATTTCTAAGTTGATGATAATGCCCTCATCAGAAAGATTACGAAACAATAAGACTGTGGGATGAAATGCAAAAAATGAAGCAACGACATAGAAAGAAACATCAACTAAATTATTTTTCCAATCACTTAATAGTTTCCTATGTGTAAGGCACCAATTTGGGGAAAAAACAAAGAACTAAATAACATGTCCATTCCAAACAAGAAGACTCTGTGACAATTTTAACTAAAGAAACATATTAATATCATGCATAACAACAAACAATAAGGCTTTGTATCTGATTGAAAGGTACGTCAGATGAATGTGAAGGCTACCCTTGTGAATGGAGATTTCAATAAGTCTATATGGATTCTGGACCATCCTAAGGAATTCTCAGATTAAGGTAAATAAATTGCATATTAAAAAAGCAATAGATATCAAAAAAAAAAGGGGGCAGGAAGGTGGATTAAGGATGATGAGAATAGCCATACCTCTCTTGTCACAGGTGCTTTCGACTCTTTTTCTTGAACTGGAGCATAGCACATTGGATCCCAACTCTTACCACTTTTTGGCATAAGCCTAGAGTCCCAAGAAACAAAGTAGATATCCCCATCAAGATAACTGCCAGAAGCTTCATCGGGATGAGGCCTATGGCCCTTCTATGGGAAGATTAAGCAATCAACCAAGTGATGCAATCCTAGAGCATCAACTGCTTCTAAGATTTGTACATCACTAGGATATGCAATCCTGTACCTTTCCATATGATTTTATAGTCATGCATATGCAAATGCAGTGTCATTTTTTTAGAAGCTTTTTGAACAAGAGGTAGCAGCTGTGCACTCACTTGTGACAACATGATAATGTACAATCATTGTAAGGATAGTTATTTGAAATAGAGAGATATCCTCACTTGTGACAACAAAGAGGATACCTTTGAGGGCAATGTTAGAATCCCTTAATTTCCCTCAAAGGTATCCTCTTTGTTGTCACAAATGAGGACATCTCTCTATTTCAAATAATAGCACTAGGTGAGAATGAAAATGAAACTATCCTTACAGTGATTGTACATTATCATGTTGTCTTTATAGTGACTATCCTCATTTGTGACTATCCTTGTCACAAATGAGGACATCTCACAGTGACTGTCCCTTGTGTAATTGCCACTTGAATGTATTGGTGTTGAACCATGCAAATACTTTTCTTCTTGAACAAATGAGGACATTATCAAGAAGAAAAGCATTTGCATAGTTCAATACCAATATATTCAAGTGACAATTACACGGGACAATCACTGTGAGATGTCCTCATTTAGTGCAATAGAGAGATGTCCTCATTTGTGACTGTCCTTATGGTGATTGTACATTATCATGTTGTCTTTACAGTGACTGTCCTCATTTGTGACTATCCTTGTGTAATTTCCACTTGAATGTATTGGTATTGAACCATGCAAATATGGGCTCATTTCCATGTTATACTGATTGTACATTATACAAGGGATAGTCACTATCTTTGGCATCTCTAGTGGAGAGTTTTGAATTAGGATTGTTTGCATATTTCTCTGTTGGTTGAGTTTGGGTTCTTGGGCCTTCATTTATTATTTGGCATCTTTGGTTAGAAACAAATCATTAGATATTTGGAAATGGTCAAATATAACCTACCATTTGCCACACATTCTTTAAATTTGCAAAAAATTATCGCAATCAAATGTAAATTATAATTAACATATGGTAATTCACTTCACATGCTTAAAAATTGTAATTATGAATCGTACTAAAATTAAATGCATAAGAGACATATTGCAACTCACTAGACATATTTAAATATCTTAACATTAAGAACATGGTATATCTGGCTAACAATAGAGCCTCTCTATTATACTTTTTGTATTTCCAAACTTTATATATATATATGCTTAAAAATTGTAATTATGAATCGTACTAAAATTAAATGCATAAGAGACATATTGCAACTCACTAGACATATTTAAATATCTTAACATTAAGAACATGATATATCTGGCTAACAATAGAGCCTCTCTATTATACTTTTTGTATTTCCAAACTTTTTATCTATATATATATATATATATATAACAACCAAATCACTGTCTATCTATCTAAGAAAGGCTAGCAATAATATTACACGTGTAATCTGTAGTAAATTCTTTTTCAATTGTTGACAAGAATTACCATATAGGAAAATTATTGATTTGTATAACTCCATGTATCTACAGTGTATGTAGAAGTTATAATTACTAACATGTGCACTCTTTACCAAGAACGCCTCATTGAAGAGTTGCCTCTTGGGACACAAAGATTGAAGATTAAGCACACAAATTGTGAGAAAGGATGTATATAAACTATGATCAAATGCATTTAGAAGGCATGAAGCCAAATTCCAAAACCTCCCCCAATATCCTTAATTCCAGCCTATGCAAAATGGGGGTTTTGGAATAGAGTTTGACAGTCCATCAAAACATAACAGAGAGGTAATCTGCGAGATGTTGTAGTCACACTGCCTTGGTATACATTTTTGGATTATGATCAGATTGTCAGCAAGACCTGTAGAGAAATTGGGTTTATTTCAGACAATGTGGATCTTGATGCAGACAAATGCACTGTGTGTAGTGACAGTGACTGCTCCTCCTGGGACCAAATTATTGTCATCTGGCTTAATGATGAATTGAAAATGGGTATTAAAACTTACAACGGCCCCTGAAGACCTATTTCAATATTCAATCTTCCAACGATTTGTTTTGTCTCTGAGTCATGCTTATCCTATCCACCCACTGCTAACACGCTAAGTCAGTGAATAGATATTTTGGATTTTTCCATGCTGTTGTCATTGGAACATTTGCAAACAATAAATATTTCACCTCTTTCCTTTTGAATAGATGGCAAGGATTGTTTCAATGGCAGTCATTGCCTATTCAGCTAGCTGCAATCGTCAGATTCACTAAAGAGGTCGAGGCTTTTCATATAGAAATGCCTATGATGTAAAAATAAAATTGATTTTAATGCGGTAATTATGGTTGGAAAATGGACTGGTCGCATGATCACATGAATAAAATAATAGCCATGCGATCATGCGACAAGGCAAAAAAAAAGGGAATCTACGTACGCCAACAGCGTAGATGCGACAACATAAGCCCGAAAAGTAAAGGTTTAATTATTAAATATTATATCATGCACCAATGACAGAGCGGTCACATGATCGCAAGGAATAAAAAAATGCTATGCGATCATGCAACAATGAAGCCTGAGTAGGAGAGAGAAAGTCAATGAAAAAAGAGACTAAACAGATGCGCTTTGCTGAGACCCACGAACGCCAACGGTGCAGTCCACGTGCACCAATGATAGAGCAATCACATGATCGCAAGAAATAAAATAATACCATGTGATCATGTGACAATGTGTTCTACTAGGACCCACGTACACCAACAGCACAAGTGCGGCGATGAGGTGGAATGATTATTAAATATAATATTACTCATTTTGAAAATGTCACATGCCAATGAATAGAGCGGTCGCATGATCGCAAGAGGTAAAAAAGTACCATGCGCTCATGCGACAACATAAGCCAGGCGGATGAAAGTTTTTTAAATGTTACATCAGTTCTTTTGGAGCGGTCGCATGATCACAAGAGGTAAAAAAGTATCATGTGATCATGCGACAATGGAAGCTCGGGTGGATATCGTGAGAAGCTCAAATTTGCATCCAATGTTGCTGAAAAGTGCTTGAAACATGGAAAATCATTTGACTAAGCTTATGCACCATTTCCAATCATTTGACTAAGCTTATGCACCATTGAATCTTGTAATTCACTAAAAGTGTTGTCAGGAACTCTTAGAGCTGATAACAAAGTAATGATCTGCCTGTTAAGAAAGTAGGGCTGGAAACGTGTCCAAGTGATAATTTCTAGCATATCATGTTGAGATTCAAACTTTTTCATGCTGGGCCTCAAAGAAAGCTTATATGTGCTTCCAGGTTCCACTTCCCAAGTTGCAACAACACCTTTGAAGCCACCATATCGAATCTGATAGGCTGAGGGGGGATTGACAATCAACTTCAATTTCTAAGCAACCTCCATGGAAAGATCTGGAGTGATCTTCCCTACACTGTCAGAAAATTTATAATCATTCCTTTCAATGTCATGAAAGTCTTCTTCAAGCTGATCCCATGGAACCTGAACTGTGCAATATGTGGATGAGAAGCACTGATCCATTCTAGCAGCATGCTTGTAGACATTATTTTCTAGATAAACTTGTGCCAATTACTTGAAGAAATAACATTCAATGTTCACATTATAAATAGCTTTCCTACCATTTCTTCATAAAATAAGAACATTGATAGTAGATGAGTCAGATCCAATTTTGGTGATTTGCCATGTTTCAAATTTGGGTATGATTCAGATTTGATTTGATATTTTGCTGTTACAGAAATGTTTTGAGGTTTGATGTCAATGCCAAAGGGGGAGATTGTTGGCAATTTGTCATTGATGTCAAATAATCTTGTGGAGTCACTTTTCTTTCTAATTATGATAATGAGAATGTTTTGTGAAGATTTCTTTAGACACACAGATCATATTAACAGTGACAAGTATTATACTATTTGAGATGTATCCATTATAAAACTTGTACATGATAAGTGTGTTGATGTATTGGTGATACTCAAACTTAACAACTCAAGGCTTATTGATGATCAAGTTAAACAAAGGCCCATCAACATCTACATACTGAGATAAAATGGCACACATCCATCAATGATCATCCTTGATCATTTGACCCATTGGTCTATAACTTTAATAACAAAATATCAAAACCCACCTACTCAATTAGGTCTCACAAATTAGGTTCTTTTGCTTTGATTGTCATAGTGGTTGTCAAGTTGACAAACATAGTTGTCAATCTTGACAACATTTTGACAACTTTTTAAATGCAATTTTTGCAAGTTTTAGAGTGTATAGGTAGTTATTACAGCAAGAAGACAAGAAGACAGTATGGTGGAGGCAAGAATGGGCATCTTACCTTGAACAAGATCACAGTCACAAGCTGGAGGACAAAGACACTATAGTTGCAAAGATGGAGTAGTCAATACTATGACAACATTGAACAAGCCTTTGAAGGAGTCTTTGAATGATACCTACATTATAGAAAGAAAAGTATAAATTAGACAAAATAGAGAAATATTTAGTATCTTATTGATAGTCATGCCCCCCTTCAATGTGACCATTCTCCCTACAATGTCTCTTAACTGTTTTGATTAGCAGTCTTCTACGGTTTAAGCCCTTACAAATTTTGCAGGGACAATAACATTTTCCATCACCTTTTCTTTTCAAGTTAGACCACAATCTAGTGATTGTCTCCCTATTTTATTCTTCACTTATATTATCTGACATGATCATTCTTCGCAGGAAGCAAAAATCGGGCTATGAAAACTTCGGTCTACAACTTTCACAAACTAAGCAAAACTGTCGAAAGTACACAAATCTTCTTAGACCTAGTTAAATACTTTAATATTTTAAAAATACTTTCTTTGACTTTATTCCTAAGACATTTAACCCAATCACCTTTTATAACATTCAGTCAATTGCTCTAGGCAAATTTGTGGATAAGATTATTTGTAAAACTTTGACCAACCACCTGAAGGTCTTATTTCAAGAGACCTTACAACATTAAGCCACTAAAAGCAATTTCAAAAAATATAAGCTAAAAGTCTAGTTAAAATATACATTAGATTAAAAAATATACAATTTTCATACCTGAGCGTGTGGCTATAACTCATGCAATGGTCTTCTTGCTTAGCTCTAGAAGCTCTCCAGCAATCAAAACATATAAGCTACAAGCCCTAACAGCAATTTCAAAACATATAAGCTATAAGGCAAGACTTATTACATGACATGGCAAAAGGAACAAAATTTACAAGCTTTAGCAAGACATATTAAATGACAGATTTTTGAAATGTCAAAATTTAAAAATTCTAAGGCATTTCCATTTTATTCGCAAAAATATATTGGAAACATTAACTTTTTGCAAAAAAAATTCTCAAACCTTAACTTTTTGCGAGTCTCAACTCCCAATCATGAACTTTTGGCGAGAATAATTCCCAAATCCCAACTTTTTGTAAGAATCTTTCCAAAATCTTAACTTTTCCCATTTCGTAACCCCGAACTTTTCGCATCCACTTAACCATTTTGGTTTTGAAAGTTCAATTTCAAGAAATCAACAAGGACGCAAATTTGAATGTTGAGTTTTAACATGGCAATGATGTATCCCTAGCTCGTGGGCTATGCAATCAAAACACACAGCTCACTAACCTTGGTGCTTGGCCATGAGTTGGCTTAGTTCATCACTTCATGCAACCATGAGCTAGGGCACGACATAATAAATGGACTCAATAGCACCTCTGCACATATGGAATAGTTTCAACAGCAACATGAATGCCGCAAGCCATAGTCTATAGCAATAGATTCAAACCGGCTCCCAACTAAGCACGGACCACATGCATTATGGAGGTAATCAAAGTAGAGAACGAAGCATAAGTAAATAAAGATAAAGATGTCATTCTCGAGTTGCACAATACAGAAGTGACACTCAAAGTACCTGAGTGAAATATTACAGATTCATATAATATGCAACCAGAAGGTAGCCAAATGCATTCACTATTATCTTTTCTGAAGTTTCCAAATGCAAAGGTTGATGAGAAATATTCTCATGAGAGTGGTGGCACAATTATGCTGAGTCCACAATCTCAAATAATCATAGGAGATGAGTACATGGAAATTTACATGGAACAAGAAGCCAAAAATAAGGAGATTGCAGATTTGAAGGCAAGAAAAAAGGAACAGACAGATGAGAGAAAGGCTACTAGACTTATTGAAAGGGACTTGAAGGAACAAAAGAAACTAGAAAATGCAATGAAGAAGAAAAAGAAAGAGTAGTTGTGAATAATACAAAGACAAGAGAAAGAGAAAAAAAAGAACAGGTGAAAAGATTAAGGAAA